>CM039121.1:36077157-36122193 GCA_022036555.1 Microstegium vimineum | reverse complement strand
TTTTCTATCTTTGTTATGTTCAGGATGAAGGGTTGATTTATGATACAAGATGAATTTGTCTCAAGGTGGAGTTTGTTGGAGTTGTTCCAAATTCACTCCAGGATATAGGCGGGACTTCTGACGGAGCGGAGCGGAGGCCCGTCGCCGGAGGCTTGGGCCGGAGCGTAGCGGAGTCTGAAGCCGGCCCATCAGGTCTCACCCCTGTGGTCAGGGGGTGCGGGGGGCGGAGCCCCGCGGTACGGTACGGTATATATACCCTTGCTAGGGTTTCGTGGAGACTCGATTCTCTTGTAAGCCGCCATAGGCGTGTAACCCAAACTCTTGAGATAGTGAGATTGTTGCTGGCTGGTGCCCGTGGTTTTTCCCCTTCACATCGAAGGGGTTTTCCACGTTAAATCGTGTGTCTCCTTTGTGGCTTGATTCTTTACTTCATATTCCTATACGTCGTCCATAACATCACCAAGGGTGACTAAAGAGATGAATGAATCCCTGATGAAGGCGTTCACTGAAGAGGAAATCAAACAAGGTCTGGATGCTATTGGGGACTTAAAAGCGTCGGGTGCTGATGGTATGCCCTCCTTGTTCTTTAAAATTTTTTGGGACATTGTGGGACCTGATATAATAAGGGAGGTGTTGCAATTCTTAAATGGGGGCACTCTACCAGAGAAGTGGAATGAAACGGTGGTGGTGCTGATCCCAAAAATGCAGAATCCTGATAAGCTGAAGGAACTCAGACCATCAGTCTGTGTAACGTTGTGTATAAAATTGTATCAAAGGTATTAGCAAATCGTTTGAAAGCCATTCTCCCTGATATTATTTCACAGAATCAAAGCGCCTTTGTCCCAGGTAGAATGATTACAGACAATGTTTTAATTGCATATGAATTATCGCACCACTTGCAGAACAAACGCAACGGTACCGAGGGGTATACAGCTCTAAACTTGGATATGAGCAAGGCGTATGATCGCATGGAGTGGCACTTTGTTGAGAAAATGATGGAACGGCTGGGTTTCTGTCAGGAGTGGATTAATCTGATTATGAAATGTATTGTAACAGTGTCATATCGGATAAAAGTCAATGGTGAGCTAACAAATGAAATTATTCCATCGAGGGTTCTGCGTCAAGGAGATCCTTTGTCACCATATTTATTTCTGATTTGTGCTGAAGGTTTTTCATCACTGTTAAATGCAGCAGAGCTCGACGGAAGGTTGCAGGGGGTGAAAATATGTGAAAGCGCACCGAGTATAACTCATCTATTGTTTGCAGATGATTCCTTACTTCTTCTGAAAGTGAATGATGAGAACGTAAGCCATCTGAAACATATCCTACAAGTGTATGAGGAGTGCTCGGGGCAGATTATCAATAAGGAGAAATCAGCAGTTATGTTCAGTAAGAACACAAGTGTAGAAGCAAGGCAGTCCTTTCTGGAGAGTATGGGCGTATCACAGGAGGCGAGGTCGGACAAATACTTAGGCCTTCCAGTATACATGGGAAGATCAAAGGCTAAGATTTTTTTCATATTTGAAGGTTCGAGTGTGGAAATGCATCCAAGGGTGGAAGGAAAGACTCTTGTCGAGGGCAGGTAAAGATGTACTAATCAAGTCTGTTGCCCAAGCAATTCCTAGTTATGCCATGTCGTGCTTTGACATCACTAAGGGTCTATGTGACGAGATGAGTTCAATGATGTGTCGATTTTGGTGGGCACAACAAGAGAAAGAAAACAAGCTCCATTGGCTAGCATGGCCAACTATGGCAAGTAGAAAAGAAAAAGGGGGTCTCGGATATAGGGATTTGCACTTGTTTAATTTGGCAATGCTAGCAAGGCAGGCGTGGCGTATGTTGAAGGATCCCGATTCTTTATGTGCCAGGTTATTGAGTGCTAAATATTGGCCTGATGGAGACCTTATGTCTGTAAAGGAAAAGCCAGGGATCAGCTATACCTGGAGAAGCATTGTCAGGGGCTGCAAGCACTTAGAAATGGGTTAGTCTGGAGAGTGGGGAATGGGAACCAAATAAGGATTTGGGAGGATCCTTGGATCCCAGCTGGGGTTACACGACGGCCTCGGACGCCGAGGCGTAGTGTATTGCTGTCAAAAGTCTCAGAACTTATTGATCCTTATACGGGACAATGGGACGTTGAGCTGGTGAAGGAAATCTTTTGGGAGGAGGATGCAGCAAATATTCTAGCTATCCCGGTCCGTTCTGAATTGGAGGACACAATAGCTTGGCATTTTGATCCGAAAGGCATCTTCTCTGTGAAATCAGTGTATCATGTGCTTGATGATCAGTCTCAGCGCAACAAGAGAAAGCAGCAGGGAGAAGGGTCCAACTCTCCAAGTAGCAGAAAGGTGGACAATATATGGACCAAAATTTGGAAGCTTTCATGTCCACCCAAAGTGAGGCAATTTCTATGGAGAGTGTCACACAACAGTCTGCCGATGAAAACTAATATAAAACGCCGTAATATCGAACTCGACACACTATGCCCGGTTTGTAGGCGATTTGATGAAGATGGTGGTCACTGTTTTCTGAAATGTAAAGGGATTCGCCAATGTTGGCGTGGTTTACAACTGGAGGAAATCCGACTGAAGTTACTAGCTGCCCAATCCTCAAAGGAGTTCGTTCAGGAGGTGCTGTGTCTACAACCCAAGATGAGAATGTCAGTGATTATGCTATTGTGGAAATGGTGGGATGCTCGCAATAAAGTGAATGCCGGTGAGTAGATGTTGTCAACAGATTCAGTGTTACGTGGGGTCACTTGCTTGTCTGAAACTTGGCTGAAGGAATGATCACAGTGTAATCAGGTTAAGGGAACAAAGACACATAGATGGTGTCCGCCTGGACGGTACGTAAAAATTCAATATTGATGGAGCTTTTTCAATATCATCAAATGATGTGTTATGAACGACATATAGGAATATGAAGTAAAGAATCATGATTTAACGTGGAAAACCCCTTCGATGTGAAGGGGAAAAACCACGGGCACCAGCCAACAACAATCTCACTATCTCAAGAGTTTGGGTTACACGCCTATGACGGCTTACAAGAGAATCAAGTCTCCACGAAACCCTAGCAAGGGTATATATACCGCTACGCTCCGGCCCAAGCCTCCAGCGACGGGCCTCCGCTCCGCTCCGTCAGAAGTCCCGCCTATATCCTGGAGTGAATTTGGAACAACTCCAACAAACTCTACCTTGAGACAAATTCATCTTGTATCATAAATCAACCCTTCATCCTGAACAAAACAAAGATAGAAAACCACTGGTGCCAACAATAGTCTCTTGGACTATCCAATTAAACCAACTAAGCTTGAGCACAGCTCAAACTTAGCAACAGGAACAGGCTTTGTCATCATATCAGCAGGATTATCATGAGTACTAATCTTGCATACCTTCATCTTACCTTCTTCAATCACATCACGCACAAAATGATACTTGATATCTATGTGCTTAGTTCTCTCATAGAACATCTGATCTTTAGTGAGGTAAATTGCACTCTGACTGTCACAGTGCAAACTTATGCAAGATTCAACTCCACAAAGCTCAACGTACAAACCTTTCAGCCAAATTAATTCTTTACACGCTTCACAAATAGCCATATATTCTGCTTCAGTAGTAGACAAAGCAACAACTGACTTTAAAGTAGCCCTCCAACTCACAGCACAACTGCCAACAGACTTAGCATTTTGCATGTTGAAACGCTGAAGAACTTTCTTGAAATAATTTTGTTGACTAAGAAATAGCAAACCAGATTTTCTATCTCTACTAATTTCCATACCAAGAATTTTCTAAGCACTACCAAGATCTTTCATATCAAAACCACTACTCAATAGCTTCTTTAACTTAGTGATTTCAATCTTACTCTTGGCAGCAATCAGCATATCATCAACATATAACAGCAAATATATAGGTGATCCATTAACATGCTTGATGTAAACACAGCTATCATACTTAGATCTTTTAAAACTGTGTGCTAACATAAATGAATCAAACCTCTTGTTCCACTGACGAGGGGACTGTTTCAAACCATACAAGGATCTCTTCAACTTGCACACATATTTTTCCTTGCCAGACACTATGAACCCTTCTGGTTGGTCCATGTATATGTCCTCCTCAAGCTCTCCATGCAAAAACGCAGTCTTCACATCTAACTGCTCAAGCTCGAGATCATGTGAAGCAACAATACTAAGGAAAGTACGAATTGAACTGTGTTTTACCACTGGAGAGAACACATCATTGTAGTCAACACCCGAAATTTGACTGTAGCCTTTAGCCACTAACCTTGCCTTATACTTTGGAGGCTCGCTTGGAGATAAACCCTCCTTTCTCTTGAAGATCCATTTGCAGCTGATGGTCTTTTTATTCTTAGGCAAAGGTACAATCTCCCATGTACTGTTCTTCTCAAGAGACTGCATCTCCTCATGCATAGCAGAAATCCAATTCTCAGTATCACCACAACGAATAGCTTCTTTATAGGTGGCTGGCTCATGAACATTCTCCACCTGTTCAGCATAACTCAAAGCATAGTAAGACAAATTACACTCTTCAATAAGACGCTTAGGAGGTGCAATTGTCCTTTTTGACTTGCGTTGAGCAATAGGTAAATCCTCCTCTAACTGTAAAATGGGAGGAGTTTGCTAAACATCATCCTGAGCATCATCCTCAGCAACATCATTATCATGGTCACCATGCTCATCAACAGGCTCCAACTGCACACCTGTATCATCATCAACATGCTCCACCTGCATGCGCATACGCTGCAGCTCTTTTTCTGGAACATGATCTGAGGGCAAACTGTCAATAAACATCACAGATTCATTGAAAATAACACTCCTGCTCATAAAAGTCTTTCCTGTTTCAGGATTCCACAATTTATAACCTTTGACTCTCGAACTATAACCAAGGAAAAGACACTTAATAGCTCTAGGCTCTAATTTTCCATTATCAACATGAGCATAGGTAGTGCATCCAAAAATTTTCAACTGTGAATAATCAGCAGACGTACCAGACCATACATCAATGGGAGTTCTTTTATTTAGTGGAATAGAAGGCAACCTGTTTATCAAGTAACAGACAGTATTAGCAGCTTCAGCCCAAAAACGCTTGCTCATCATGGCATTAGAGAACATGCAACGGGTCTTGGATATGATGGTTCTGTTCATGCGTTCGGCCACACCATTCTGTTGTGGAGTACGGGGTATGGTGTGATGCCTAACGATGCCTTCCGATCTACAATAATCATTAAATTCACACGAACAAAATTCTCCACCATTATCAGTACGAAGTAATTTTACCTTCCTTTCAGTTTGTCTTTCTATCATTATTTTCCAGTCCTTAAAAGCAGCAAAAGTATCATCTTTCTGTTTCAGAAAATAAGGCCAAACCCTTCTAGAGTAATCATCAATAATTGTAAGCATGTAACGAGCACCACCAAGTGAGGACTTACGGGAAGGGCCCCATAAGTCAGCATGAACATAATCAAGAGTACCTTTAGTGGTGTGAACAGAAGTGTTGAACTGCACCCTTTTATACTTTCTGAAAATACAATGCTCACAAAACTTTATTTTACTCGAAGTGCAGCCATCCAACAGGTTCTCTCTTCATCAATTCTGCCATACCATGGTGACTCATATGTCCCAAACGCATATGCCAAAGGTTAGTTTTACTAGGTTCATCATTAGTAACAGCAGCAACAGCGGAATCAGAACCAGGTAAAGTACACCCTCCAAGGACATATAACTTTGCAGAATTAAGATCACCTTTCAAGCAAACAAGAGAACCTTTTGATACCTTCAGAACGCCATCTGAACCGGAATATTTATAACCTTCTGCATCAAGCGTGCTCAATGAGATAAGATTTCTGGACATCCCTGGTATATACCTGACATTTTTCAGCGTGCCTGTCATGCCATCATCAGTCTTGATCTGAACTGATCCAATCCCCACAATGTCACACGGGTTATCATCTCCCATCCGCACAACATCCCCTTTCTGCACAGGCTTATATGAGCTAAACCAATTTCTGTTAGTGCAAATATGAAATGAACATGCGGAATCGAGAATCCATTCATCATGACCAGCAACACAACCAGCAAATACTACCAGACAATCTCTAGAATCATCATCAGACGCAGCAGCAGCAACAGAGACCTTACCAGCCGACTTGTTTTTCCTCTTCTCCTTATTCTGTACTTTTCTGCAATCCTCAATATTATGATTTGTCAGCTTGCAATAAACACAAAACTTTTTATTACCATACGGCTTGGACTTTGAATGGCCTCTCCTTTCGTAGTTCTTTCTTCCATCATTGCCATCATTAGAGGATCTATTTTCAGTTCTGCCTCTCACATGCAAAGCATCGCCCTTGGAGGACGACGTCCCGTCATTCTGCACCATGCCTCTCATCTTCTCCCTAGACTGGAGAGCCTCATAAACTTCCTTTAGGGTTAGTTCATCACGGCTCAAAAATATGGTGTCACGAAAATTTGCATACGAATTTGGCAAAAAACATAGCAGTAAAAGACCTAAGTCCTCATCATCATACTTCACCTCCATCGACACTAGGTCGACGACGATCTTCTTGAATTCAGCGATGTGGCTCATCACTGAATCCTCCTCCTTCATCTTCAGGGTGAACAGCTTCATCTTCATCTGCATCTTACTGGTTAGATCCTTGGACATACAGATCGATTCCAGTTTCAGCCATAGTTCCGCAGCAGTTTTCTCTTTCAGACACTCCTGCAAAATATCATTATGAAGATGCAACTGAATTAGGGCGAGCGCCTTCTGATCCTTGCGGGTCTCTTCTGGAGTCCACTCGGCCTTCCTCTTTCCGAAACTATCCAGCGCCTCATCATAGTCATGAGTCTGCGCTAGAATCCCCCGCATCTTGACTTGCCATAGTGAGAACCACGTGTCGTAGTTCAGCAGCGGAAGATCGAACTTCATCGACGTCGTCATGAACCCTAACAGCAACCAAAGCTCTGGTACCACTTGTTATGGACGACGTATAGGAATATGAAGTAAAGAATCAAGCCACAGAGGAGACACACGATTTAACGTGGAAAACCCCTTCGATGTGAAGGGGAAAAACCACGGGCACCAGCCAACAACAATCTCACTATCTCAAGAATTTGGGTTACACGCCTATGGCGGCTTACAAGAGCATCAAGTCTCCACGAAACCCTAGCAAGGGTATATATACCGCTACTCTCCGGCCCAAGCCTCCGGCGACGGGCCTCCGCTCCGCTCCGTCAGAAGCCCGGCCTATATCCTGGAGTGAATTTGGAACAACTCTAACATGCTGGAGCATGGGGTTTCATTATTCGAGATGAATCGGGACGAGTGGCATTGGCCGGAGCTGGTAATATGGGACAGGCGCATGATGCTCTGATGGTTGAAGCAACAGCGTGTCTTAGGGCCTTGGAGCTTGCTGATCAGTATGGTATCTCCCGCATTGAATTAGAGACGGCTTCAGTGCAATTGGAGGAAGCTATAAGAACCTGCTCCAGAGATCTCGGCCCTAGCGGAGTGATCTTCAAGGCTATACGTCAGTTTCTTCAGCTGCGTTTTGAGTTTTCGACTTTTAAACATGTACCCCGTTCATGTAACTCGTCTGCGCATGAGGCTGCTCAACTAGCTAGAGAATGGGATCCGGGCCAGATGCATGTATGGTCGGATGACCTTCCTAGCCGTGTAAACGCTGCTGTAGCTCACGATTCAGTTGAGTTATCTCTGTTTAATACAAGGCCATAGAGCCGAGGTGTGTGATAAAAAAAATACTTGATGGCGTTTGCTTGACGATCGCTCCTCAAGAAACATTGTCTCCGTCATTTTCATATTTTACTAGGTGGTTTGTAAGTGCAATCAAGCTTTAATGTAGGTTTTGATTCTAAGGACAATATAATTAGGGACTAATAAGATTTATTGAGTTGACAATACTTAGTGAGGATGTTTTATGTCTTGGTGGAGCCCCAATTACAAAAGAGGTACGTGGTGTTGGACTCAGTGGAGTTTGCATGGGTATATTTGTAGGGATGATACATACGTGTGCATATATGTGGACGATTGTGTGTATTTAAAAAAACGTCCCGTCTCCCAAATCAAGCACAAGAATAATGTAATTATCAGCTAGTTGGGTTCCTTACGATGAAACATAAGTCATCGACTTGTCACAGATGTTCATATTTTTCTGGATTTATTTTAGAATTTAACGACGTTGTGCTTTTAGTGGTAAGCGATGTTCCCGTCAATAACAAGACGTTTGTGGTGACTTCGTGAATCTTGAGATGTGCCGGCGGGAGTATGCGTGCGTGCGTGTTTAGTGTCAACGTTTTCATCGACTGCGAGACGTTTGTGGTGATTTCGTGAATCTTAATATATACTAGATGTGAGTATGCGTATGTATTGAGTGTCTACGTCCGTACACGTGTAATTTAAAAAAATAGTATAAATCGCAATCCGAGTAACCATAGAAAATACCGTCGGCCGGCGCTAGACACGAAATCAGTGGGCCAGTTTTGAATATAATACGGCGTGTAGAATGTATCTGACCGGTTCTGTGATGGATTTTCCTCTCAAGTCTACGGTTTCGAAAATTCTTGCACGACGACTTTCCACATGTGAAGCCCAGAAGTACGACGCGGCTTTGTTCGATCATCTCTCCGTGTTGCCGCCATTCCGCGGGCACCCACACCTAGCAATGACCTCGTAAATTCTCGATGAACTTCTGTGCTGTTTACTTTACTAATCCAGTCATCTTATGAAGCATACCATGCCCTCCGTCCTCCGATCCATCGGTGAACTCAAGTTGGTTGCCGGCTTGCCGCGCAAGCTGTGAACCATAGTCGCTAGCTCGGCCGGCTGCCAGAGGCCAGAGCCAGGGGCAAGTCGGTCCACCATCGACCTCAGCTCGCGGCCGCCATGGACTGCTGCTTCCGCGTGTACGGTCTGGCCATCGCCAACATGGTGTGCGTCGGCGGCACGGGCTTCCTCGTCTACGCGCTGGTGAAGCTGGCGAGGACGCCGCACAGCACGGGCGGCATCGTCGTGGTGTCCATCTTCCTCGTCTTCTGGCTGGGCGTCAACGCCAGCATCTACCCGGCCTTCTGCGGCTCGCTCTTCCCGTGGTCCGCGCTGCGGCGGTGCCTGGAGCCGCCGCTCAGCGCGGTCCTCTGGCTGCTCTGCTTCCCGTGCAGGTGCCTGACACGCGGTGGCGGCGGCGACGACGACAGCGCCTTGCCGCAGTTCATTGTGCAGAGTCACCAAGGCTACAGCACCGGCGGCGTGGGCGCGCTTCCCCGGGAGCCACCGGCCGCCGCTGGATGCCGAGCGCGGGTGGCTGCTGCCACGGCCACAGCCACAGCCGCCGACATCCCGGCGTACGAGCAGCCGGACGGCGAGCTGCCTGCTGACGGCTCGCCGGACTGCGCCGTGTGCCTTGGCGCCGTGGAGAAGGGGGAGATGGTCAAGCGGCTGCCGGTGTGCCTCCACAAGTTCCACCAGCAGTGCATTGACCTGTGGCTACGCAACCACTCCACGTGTCCAGTCTGCCGGTGCAACGTATTCGCACCGCTGCCGGTGCCGGACCAATTAGTGTGAACCATGTGAAGTTGTTCTTCAGCCGCCAGCCATTTTTCCTCGTTTTTTCTTGAAGGCGAAACTGCTTTGGACGACGACCGGACGACGCAACCGAAAGCTGGACTGCTTGTGAGCCAAACTATGGTGATATGCTGATCGACTTATATATGCTCGAATTATTTACTTGGATCACTAAATGCACAGTGAATTATTGTTGAGTACTTTGTTCTGTATAGTATAGAGGCAGTGAGGCACCGCATATATATGTGTAAGGAAATGGTATATACTGTATAAACAAAGAAATGATTATACATTCATCCCCATAGGTCCTCAGTGTTGTTCTGTTGTGTGTTGAACTCCTTGTGTGTGTTTTCATCGATTTGTAGTTTTGTACCCGTCGACGTGTTAGTATTTTAGATGGTTCTCGGATATATATATATATATATTATATATATATATATATATATATATATATATGCAAATAATTTTTTGCCTCCAGGGCTATTGTCCCTTTAATGAACAACTACACACAAGTCAAACTTTGGCACTGGTCGTCGCGTCTCTTCCATGCTACTACGTGACAACGTCGTCAACTCAATTGTGCTATTCTCCACTGGCCGTGTGCGCTTGGTTTGGCCCAAACGCAAGTGGCCTACTAACGATGGGGCAGCCCAATATAACAAAAGGACGCCACGACTAATCCATTCCAGTCGCATCCTAGGTGGAAGAAAGTGGAAACAGAGAGATAAAAATCCATTCTGATGTGGAGTTTTTAATCAAAGAATGGCAGCAGCCGGGTCGGATAAGATGCGGTAGAGCAAATGCTTGCCCTCGTGTATATATATAAATTTATTTTTTAATTATCCATACCCCAAAGCATGTCGGGTAAAATTTCTTACCCGTACCCGCACCCAATGGGTACTCGTCGAGTCTCGGGTACCCGCGAGGTATAGCACCATCACATAATAATAATATATTTCATTTGGCTGCAGCCAATAGGCGAGTATAATTTTACAAAATACTAATCACACAGATAATTTTCAAGGTGAATGCTCACGCTATATACTATGATTTATTGTTGGGTTGGACTATTTTTTAGTGGCCATATATTGTGTTTTGGAATTTGCTCCTATACTAGAGTTTCAGGTATTCAAAGGTTACGCGTGGACAAAGTTGATTACATGTACCCTACCCACAGTATTGCGGGTACCCGACCCGAGGTTGTCCACGGATGAATTTTCTTGTCAATGCCTCCGCATCCTAATAAGACCTTGTTTGGATGCACATGTATCTTTCTCAAATCACAAGAAATGAAAATAATTATGATGTAAATTAGTTCAAATACACTCCAACATATGCGGGATAAGGTAATACATAAACATCTAAACAAACCACCTTAGACAACTAGAAAATAAAACACATGGAATTTATAAAACTGAGAGAAGAGTTAGATTCCATCCTCATGAAACATGATGTACACAGTACCTACGTCTACAAAATTAAAACAAGACCTGATCTAAGAGCAACACATTTCATCTCGGGGACTCTTGAAGATCTCAGGTTGTTGTTACTATCAAAATTGTGCAAATATCTGCTTCTAGGTTTCGATTCCAAGACTTCAATGTGTTCGTATTCACTAGTACAAAGATCTTATTGGAGGCGGTCATTTTTGCTTAATGGAGGCGGGCAAACACGACCGCCTCCAATGGAAGGCCTCGGTCCGAGGTGGTCACACAGGCCGCCTCCGTTAATGGAAATAAAAAACAAACAAACAAAAGAAAACCCATGGATAAGCCCAGCAAACCCATTCACGGGCCCGCCGAGCCCATCCACGCGTCGCCGTGCCCGTAGCTCGCTAGATCTACGCGTCGTTGCAGCCACCGGATCTGGTGACCTGCTCGCGGGAGAGGAAGGGGGAGGGCGGATCCGTGTCACCACCCACTGCTACTGCTCTGCGCCGTCTGGATCCAACACTGTTGGCCCCAGTCGCGCCGCTGGATCGTCGCGAGCCTGCTAGAGCTGGAGCTGAGGGGGATCGGAGCCCGCTGCCGCCGGATCCAGCAGCCCCGACGTCGGATCCGTGAGCACCGACGCCGGATCAACAGCCACGACGCTGGATCCGCGATCACCGACACCGGATCCGCCTGGAGGAGGTGGCGCCCGAGCCCGCCGCTACTCCAGCGCTCGCTGGAGGTAGAGGTGCGGCCGAACTGCCCGCCGCTGCTTCACGCACCTCAAAAGGTCGGGGTCGGGGTTAGCGTCGGTGCCATCGTCGTAGAGGCGGCACATCTTCCTCCTCCTGGCTGCTCCTCTTCATCCTCGTCGGCGAAGATCCGTGGAGTGCTCGTCGTCGTTGCTGAAGAGGATGACGACGCGGTCGTTGCACGCGCAGATGTTGTCGAGGTGGACGGGGCGATGGGAGTCGATGACTAAGGCGGTGGCAGCATGGGGAAGCAGCGCGCACAGGTCCCGGAGAAGGAGGCGAGGAGGGACCTGGCAGAGGCGGCGCACAACTAGTTAGGGTCGGCGGCGGATGGGAGGACAGGAGCGAGGACGAGGAGCCCCGCCCCCGCGGAGGCAGAAGGGGAGGGAGTCAGGAGAGAGGGAGCGAGGGAGAGAAACTGACTTAGAAACCCTAAGTGTGTGAGATATATATGAGCCCGATAGCAATAATGCTTGAGCTTTATGAGCTGGACCGAAATTAACAGAGGCGGGCCTTATAGCGGCCCGCCTTCGAAAATCGATTAATGGAGGCGGACACGTTATAATGCCCGTCTCCATTAATCATCTATTAACGGAGACGGGCATCTTAATATGACCGCCTCAGTTAATCAATTGGAGGCGGACACAATATAATGCTCACCTCCATTAATATGTATTAACCGAGGCGGTCATCGCTATAATGCCCGCCTCCATTAAACATTAATAGAGGTGGACACCTTCGACGACGTTAACAGAGGCGGGCCTTATAGCTGCCCGCCTTCGAAAATCGATTAATGGAGGCGGACACGTTATAATGCCCGTCTCCATTAATCATCTATTAACGGAGACGGGCATCTTAATATGACCGCCTCAGTTAATCAATTGGAGGCGGACATAATATAATGCTCACCTCCATTAATATGTATTAACCGAGGCGGTCATCGCTATAATGCCCGCCTCCATTAAACATTAATAGAGGTGGACACCTTCGACGACGGATGAAGGCAGTCTGGCAGGGATTAATAGAGACGGGTGGGAGATGTACCTGCCTCCAATCAAGAAATCGCAGCGTCTCCTAAAAAGAATCGTGTACTAGTGATTCTCTCGAGCACCTATACTAACTGTATGTGACACCTATGGCTATACAATTGATGTTATTATTTTAACTACACAATTTTGATTGATATTGTGTGTATATATATATATTTTTTTCTGTTGATAGAAACGAACCAACAATGATAGGCCACCTATTAACATCAGTACTGTCACTGTCTACCGTTAGTTATAAACTTATCAGAGCTGATTCTAAGGCAACCGGCCGTGATTGCCTGTTCACGCAATGATAGCATGCAACCACCCCAAATCCACAACATATGGCCGGAGAAAGACTGAAATGGGTTACAGGATCATTTTTTTAAAATTTCCTCGATTTTCTAAGGAAGCTACTACTACGGTGATTGTGAAAGATAATCTCAAAATCGACGTGGTGATAGTTCTTGAAATTCGAATCGATGCGAACCAATCTGTTGGATGAGGGACCATATAAAATGACTCGCTAATAATCGAATATCGAAGGTACTAAGTGTTTGCTTTGTTCGCTCTCTGCGGTTATTTCGGCCTCCACGACCGAAGCATCAATTGACTTGAGAAACAACACGGTTTCAAGTCAACCCATCTCTTTCAGTATATATGCGGTCTTTCGCGAGCACACGGAGAGCAAGGAACTCGGAAATTCCCGAAGATACTTTGAGCCCGGCCACCTCCATTATTACCATCCTCTCACGCACACGCTGTAGTGCAATTGTATACTACAGTAGCTTGGTGGTAAGGCAGAGGCAACCAATTGATGAGCTTCAGCATCTCGGGTGTACAGCTACTGCCATGGATTGCTTCGTCCGCTTGTTGGGGCTGGCCATCGCCAACGCGGTGTGCATCGGCGGCACGGGCCTCCTCATCAACTCGCTCGTCCGGCGGGCGCGGAAGCCCCACGGCACGAGCGACATGGTCACGCTCTCCATCTTCTTCGTCTTCTGGGTCAGCATCAGCGCCTGCGTCTACCCTGCCTTCTGCGGCGCGCTCTTCCCGTGGTCCGCGGTGGGGCGGTTCCTGGGCTCGCCTCTGCGCGGCGTCGCCTGGCTGCTCTACCTGCCGTGCCGGTGCGCGCGCACGGCGCGTGCCCGGCTGCGGCACCGGAGCAGCCGAGGCGGCGGCGGCGCTTCTGGTTCTTTGCCACGGTTCGTGGTGCAAGGACGACAAGAAGGAGAAGGCCATGCTGCCATCTATGTGCTCGCCCGGGAGCCGCCGGTGCGGGGTGGGGCGCGGGTGGTCGCCGTGGACGACATCCCGTCGTACGAGCAGGAGGAGACGAAGAGGCCGGACGGCCCGGTGGAGTGCGCGGTGTGTCTAGGCGAGGTGGACAAGGGGGAAATGGTGAAGCGGCTGCCGGGGTGCCTGCACATGTTCCACCAGCACTGCATTGACTTGTGGCTTCGCGACCACTCGACGTGCCCGGTGTGCCGTTACAACGTCTTCTCTACGGTGCTACAAGTAGAATGATCGTCCTTCCTACTCTTTTCTCTAGGCTCTTCGTACGTAGTGACGGCCAACGGAAAGCTGAAATATGTAAATAATATGGGTAAAATGTAAATGGATGAGATACTAGCTAGGAGAACATTGATCCTATTTTATCTAATATCTACTATGTCAGATCTATGATCCAACAATAAGAAATGAAGTTACAATTAGCGGCCAAGCAAATTACAAAAATATTAAGTCGACCAAAACAAGCTTGATCTTTCCCTTTTGTTTCTTGCTGATGGGGGATTCGTTAATCGAGTTCACGATCGTTAAAGGTTAGCTCCAAACTAGTGAAAATGCAGCTGCCCAAAATAAAATTCAGTGACTATTGTTCAAATCCAGTGTTCTAGCACCTCTATGGGAGGGTAAATAAATTGCCTAAAATAATCTAAAAACATTTTTCTCCATCATGAAAGGGTAAATAAATTGCCTAAAAAACACTAAAACCATTCAGATCTTGTAGGCTCGTGGTGTGTCCATGATGTGGATCTGTCAGACCTTGACTTTCTCACCCATGGCTGCGTACATACCTCTTGCAGCGCCAAGATGCCTTGACCTGAGCAGGGATGATTAGGACCTCGTGTGATACCGCGACGCCATTGATCAGGGAGGAGGGTCTCGTGCAGCGCCGCACCGCTGCCACACCGTGGATTTCCACGGGGAGGAGGGTCTCGTGCAGCACCGCGCCGCCGCCACATCATGGATCTCCACAGGGAGGAGGAGTTCATCTCGTTGGATCTTGGGGATGCAACGACGATGGCAACCCTAAGTGGGAAGGAAAGGGAGAAGCCATGAGAGAGAGGAAGGGAAGGCATAAGCCATGCCAGAGTACCTCGTCTCATCGGATCCTAGGACGCGTGGCGGCGGCATCCTCGCTTGCGCCATAATGTGCTCGCCGCCGTCTGCCGATAGAGAGGAGAGAATATAAGAGAAAAGAAATTTGGGGATGGGGGAGAAGTCGGTAGGTGAGGTAATAGGATAAGGTCGCTAAATTTTTACCTCACACCTCTGTCTCCTTGTATTTTAAACGTCCAATCATGATGGTAAGTCGTCATAAATGTATCACCTCAGAAATGAACCATCACAGACAATATAATTCTATGATGTTTTTTTCGAACGTCACCAAAAACCGTCATGTAAAACACCATTCCTGTAGTGCTCATCATTACACTGTCACTACGTACCACTGTTATCTGTCATCATACCTTTGGCCGTTAGGCACATCGTTAGATGTGGTAGTAGCAGTGGAGATCCATGAGTGATGGTAATTCTTGCCATGTACTATTAATTACTTGAGCTAGAATCAACATTGATGAACCACTCCTTGTGACCTGCGATGAGCCATGATCCTCATTCTTCTTATCAAAAACCTTATTGTTCTTTTTCTTTATTTCCCCTCTTTCTCTTCTTCATCATTTCTCTTCTCCTCCTTGCCCATGCCCTTTGCCATTGCTATTTTTCTTGTTGTGTTGAGAATGTAAGACTTGTGACCACAATCGCCATAACTGTAGCATCTTATTTTTTACATCCTCTTAACCTTGAACTTGTTCTTCTTGGGGTTGTACTTTAAACCTTTCTTCCTAGGTCTTCAGGGCATTTGGTGGGTTCTCTTCTTGAGCTTGGTGCACAAGATCTTCATTATCTCCCTCTTTGTCACTTCAATCTTCACTTGATCTTGAAGAAGGGATGGAAATCTTCTTGAGTTTCTTCTTGGTATTCCTCTTTGCTTTAACCACAAAGGCAAGATCCTAGGGCGTGGATAATTCTTAAATATCTCCATGGGGCGGTATTTCATGAGATCAATTTTGTTCACAAGCTCATAGACCTCCAGTTTATCAAGAATCCTTCTCATGGAGAATTGAAAACAAAATGCCCTAGTTGGGATTATAGAGTGTCATGAGAATCTTGCTATCGATTTCGCTGGTAGTGAGTTACGTAGGACTAAGCGAGTTTATCTCCTCAATATACATGTCAATGCGAAGTTCTTTACAAAGCATCTTGAAAGAGTAAATATTGGCCTTAAGTATAAGAGATATTTCTCATTATGAGTACCAATGGTTCCTTCATTGAGGTTGATGGGATCTTGTCAACATGCACCAAGTACCGACCCTATCCTATTGGACGTTTGCTCATGTATTGCTTCAAAAAGCGCAGCCATAGTAGGAGCATTCCACTTGATTTGCCCAATCCTCAAAGGTGTATCAAAATTGGTGCTTGCCGCCATATAAATATCCGAGAGGTCTTTAGTGTAAGCCAACATGTGGATTTTCCAATAAGTTTTACCCCCTTGAACTTGGGCATCACATTCCATCCTTAAGCTATTGCTTGGGCCAATGACAGCTAAATTGAGATACAAGGCTTTGATACAAATTGTAAGAACCGAATGACCCAAGAGGGGTGAATTGGGCTTTAAAATTTATACTAAGAAAAAACTAAACTACCTTAGCACTTTGACTCCTAAATTATCCAATACAAGCAAGCTCAAAAATCCTTAGGGTCATCACGTCTAATCAAGTCCATGGAAAAGGATCACACTAGGTAATAGGTCCTTATGAGGAAGAGTTAAATCTAGGGTAAGCACTCTATTATGCAATCATAGCTGTCAGCCTGTCACTCAAAGGAACTTGCACTAAAACAAGATTAAGCAAGAAGTGATGCAAAAAAATAACGAAAATAAAAGGGAATCATATTTTTTCCATAGTACACCAGATTGTTGCCACAATCCCTTACTACCAATTGGAGCACAAAAGAGTCACTTTGGAATGGTGGGTTCAAACCATTAACACCAATTGGAGCCTCAACAAGAACTCCACCAAGTCATCCATCATCATGAAAACCACCAATAGTAACATTCCTTTAGTTTCAACTCAAGGAAATCCAACCATAAACACCGGTAGCACTCAAGGCTAACACTCAAATCTCACTTCTTTGATTGGATGACTCTCCAAATGTTTCATGATCCTCTTATAAGCATGGGTGACAACGGTGTGTGGAAGAGAAGCTCCAAATGAGATAGGGGTTTGCACTTATTATATAGAGGATGAAGAGGTTGAGAGACACAAACATCACTAGAGGATCCACTAGCCACATTGTCGATGTCGGATCATACAACATTGCTGATTTGGCTAATTCCCATAACAGCTGCTATTAGAATATTCCCCATTGTTTGGTTCATTGGTGTGTCACACCATCACACTAGAACATATGGTGCAACCTAGAGACTTGGCCAAGCTTCTTCATGCATTGGGAATTAGCCAAACAATGCACGTTGTCCCAATGGATGAAACTATGCACGTTGTCCATAGCAGCCACATCATCTAAAATTTATTCATAGAAACTAACTCATACAATGGAGGTTTCTTCGAGTAATAAATGCTATTTTTTTTCTTCACTTTTTCACTATCTCAACTCATCTTCTTCCTCCGAACTAGCTTCTATCTTTTTCGTCACGAATAAGCACACGCACAGCAACTCATCAAGTGAGCGTTGCCTGGGCCGCTAGGCGTACGGCAGCACGGCCTGGCCGGATGGTAGAGCGGGCGAGCGCAGCCCGCGTACAACAACGCGGTGAGTGCATCCTGGACGGACAGCGGCGTAGCAAGCACGGACTTGACGGACTGTGACGCGCTGAGCGCAGCTGGACGGACGGCGGCGGCGGCGTGAGCGGACCTGCGCGGCTGGACGGACTGTGACGCGGCGAGCACGGTTGGACGAACGGCGGCGGCACGAGCCGGGCCTGCACGGCTAGACGGAGGACGATGTTGCGAGCGGGGCCTACGCGGCCTGGTCGGCGGCTGGATGGAAGAGCACACATGGACCACGACGAGCGCATAGGAGCCTCGGCAGCTAGCATGCGCACACGAGCGGCCTGTACAGCGGACAACGACGGCGGCGAGCGGCCTGTCCTCCTGCGAGCGCGACCTGGCAGTGGCGAGCCTTTGGCGCCGCCGCGAGGCGTGACTGACGGCGACCGACCGGCGCCGGGCAAGCGCGACTGCAGCCTTGACGGCATTGGCGGCGAGCAATCCCGTCGCGGTTGAACGAACGCGAGAGCAGGCGGATAGAAACGGCCAGTTTCTTCCCTGAACTCGTCGTTTCTTCACACATTGGTTCTAGCGTCGACTTCGTTTCTCTTGCAAGAAACAGTTTCTTCATTCTTTTCTCCTCTTCTTTCCTCATTTATTAACCTGCCAATGTCATTATTTTTGCTTACGTGACATCTCATTTAATAGAGATAGAAACCATCATAAATGTCTATTGAGACTGCTCTAGTATTAAGACCAAAATACATTGCAGCAGCATCCTCTCGTAAACAACATCCCAACTATGTTCGTTCTTGTGGTTATTATGTCTACCGGTATCTCAGTCATTATGGTTATTATGTCTGCTAGTACCTTGTTAAGACCGGTCTCAGTAAAGTTTCATCAAAGTTGTATGGACATTAAATATGCTGATATGTCACTATATTAATGAAGAGACATGACACTACTACAGAACAAGCAATCTGTGCCGATTCAAAATCCCCATTTAGTGACGGTTTTTGAACCGGCACAACCACTTCGACAGTGATGAGCCCATGTCATCACTGTCGGTTATGCAAAACCGGCAGTGATGGCTCAAGCATCATTGCCGGTTCGTGTTACCAACCGACAGTGATGCTTGAGCCATCAGTGCCGGTTTGTTTCACCAACCGACAGTGATGCTTGAGTCATCACTGTCGGTTTTAATTGAACCGGCAGTGATATTATTTTTTAAAATTGTATTTTATTAATTGTTTTATTTTCATTTGGGGTTTAGGGTTTAGGGTTTATGGTAGAGGTGGTGGAGTGGGAGGTCGTGGAGGTGTTTGCTATCGAACCATTTGATATCGATGTGAATTGAAGGTGGTTGTGGACCAGCGACAATACAAACACATCACACATTTATAATTATAATTACAAAACATCGAACCAAAACTTAAAGTATCGAATTAAATGTCGCATTACAATAGTCTTTCAAGGCGGTATTTTTCGTAATTCTTTTTGAAGGTCTTACTCTTCACAATGGCTAGAGATCTTTGCCTATACACTATCTCGTCCAGAATAAGAGCCGCTATCTCCTCTTGAAATCCTTTTATCTCAAAATCTAGCAACTTGTTGTGCTTCTGTTCTTTGCGTTGTAAATTGATACAAGATGATATTGAGATGCACATACGTAAGACAAAACAATAGAATTAAAATGAGACGCATACGTACCATAGAATCTCCGATTCCTAGTTTTGCACCAAAGTAGCAAAGCGTTTCCCACATCACATAGAACCCACATTCGTTGTTCCCCATTGGTTGATCTAGGGTCCTGACCCCCTCCATATACTGCACTTTGAATGGGGCTCTCCATTTCTTTTGCATCCTAGGCTCCATATTTTTCCAATCAGGTAGCGCCTTCATTCTATGTGACAATGTAAATGAAGTGTGAAGGCTGAGGACATTAATTACAATATCATATGTGATTGAAAAGTGTTGTGATATTGAGTTCACTTACTTATTTAGCACTGTGACTAGGGGGTTGATAAGATTAAGTGGCTTCTTCTTTGAGTCCCACACCTCGATAGTTGAATCTTTAAGACTTATATCTACGAAGACGTAATGGTTGCTGCAATCA
This sequence comes from Microstegium vimineum, assembly GCA_022036555.1. Taxonomy (NCBI): domain Eukaryota; kingdom Viridiplantae; phylum Streptophyta; class Magnoliopsida; order Poales; family Poaceae; genus Microstegium; species Microstegium vimineum. The sequence goes on along the minus strand of CM039121.1, from coordinate 36,102,196 downwards.
CAAAGTCTATGTTATTGAATGACATATCAAGAAAAAAACACTTAAGTAAGGGTCGAGAACACATACTCGCAGTTGTAGGTTAGCAGTGCGTTTGATTTCTGGACTGAGAACATTCTTTCAAACTCAATCTTCAAACTTTTTGATACATAGGGATCTGTGAGACCGGCTTTCTATGTTGTCTCATTTACCAAGATGGGGTCCAGGAAGTCAAAATGGCTCTTTCACTGTTTAATGTATAATTTTGCCATACACCTGTAAAATAAACATGGATATATTCAAATGCAGATCACGTAGTTTATTATAACGTTGTTAGGGTATGGTACTTACAGAGTCCATAACATCATAATCTGCGCATCCAGCGAGCGTCGTTGAAAGAGTTGAAAGAGGTCTTCATAATAAATAGTATGCACAACTTCTTCAGGATGATTAAAAATCAGACAGGAAGGGATGCATACTTCAAAGGTTGCATTCTTGTCTTTGCTGTTGTTACTATCTATGATATAATAATCATGCAACTATCGCATATTTGTCGACAAATTTCTATACTCTTCTTGGCTGGCGACCATAGGCTTGCCTAGTTCAAACTTGTATACAACCGTGGCGTTTTGAAATTCGGTTTTTCCGTAATAGAGATTTTCGGCCTCCTCCATGCTTATATTCAATTCCCTGGACAAGTTCTATATCTGTAGCAAATCAGCGATGTGTATTTCTCTAGCTCTTTCTTGATTTCCCTTATTTTTGCTTTGCCTTTCAAATTGGCTCTGTGATAAGTACTCGGGTATATAAGACAATCGTTCAAACAAGGCAAGTTTGGCTGCCTTTTTCTGCAATCTGAGCTTGTAGAATCTCGTCCTTAATCGGCGACGGCTTCCGCCTTTTACTAGTCGTCTTGGGATCTTTATCAACCGAAGCTGATGACCTCTTCTGATGCGAAGTCGAACCTGATCTAGTGCTAGGTCGTCGAGATCCCAGTCCCGAGGACTTTGAAGCTGGTGGAGGAGGAGGAGGAGTCTTCTCCTTTGGCGGTGGAGAAGGAGTCTTCTCCTTTGACGGTGGAGGAGGTGTCGGTGGATCTTGACAAGGAGAGAAACCTCTTGGCGGAGGCGGTCAGGATGATTCACTGTCATCATCATCATCCGAAGATGGCTGGTCATCTAGCTTGATGAAGCGTTTGCGTCAGGTGACATGAGTGCCCAAGTTGTGAACTAGACGTGGCCTATCTTCCTCCACTGGGAAATCAATATGTATCTTATTGTACTTCTTGTCCAATATCTTATCAATGTTGACCCTGACATACCTGAGTGGCACTGGCTTGCCATGAATGATGTTCTCTCCTCTAGGAAATGTTTGTCCGACCGCCACCTTATCTTTGGTCCACTGCTGACGGATGTACAACCTGACATTCACAGGTTCTTTGATATCGTCTACCGGATGAGGAGCATTAACCTCTGTCGTCAGGCATAGGGGTTGAGCCACAGCTACTGCAGCCCTTGCCGGGCACTGGGCTATTCAAAGCTAGGATTGCATGCGGCCCTTGACTCGAACACATGGTTTGCATAGCGCTCGCCACTTGAGCAGCTATCCGTGCTTCCATGCTCTGTTCTAGCTCCTCTCGCATCCTTTGGAACTCCTCTTCTCTTTCGATTCTAGCCCTTGCTCGGCTCCTATAGGAAGCGGATTCACCTTCAAATGCTTTCTCCCAAGGAATTACCCCGACTTCTCTAGTGCGACCGGGGTGCTCCTTGTTTCCAAGTGCTTGCGTGAGCATGTCATTTTCTCTATCAGACTTGCGGGCCCCTCTATTCACTTCCTTAGTGATCGTGAAAATCTTCTGTAGGAGATCGGTGATGGGTTCAGCTCTAGCGGAAAGGCTCCCGTCAGCATTGTATTGTGCCCCCCTTGCGAGTAGGTAGTTCACTGATCTGGGATGCCAATCTCTTGTCTGAGGCGTAACGCCGCTCCGCTCTATTTCATCGACTCAGGCGTCCCATTCTGGAATCTTCCTTACATACCCACGCGATCCTAGGAGGTGAGGATTATTTGCCCTAAGCGAGTTTGCTTTATTTCTTTCGCTTGCTGCCTTGGCCTCTTCGGATAGCTTGTAAGCCTTGAACTCCTCCCAGAAGTCCCTCTGCTTGCTGAATTCACCTCCCGCAAAATTTGGTTTTTTTTTCTTCCTTGATAAGCTTGTGCAACTTTCCCTTGAAATTCTTGAAGGAGTGACCCATGATTTCCTTGGCCTTCTTCTTGACTGTCGCCTCATCACAATCATTAGGGAAAGTGAAATACCCTTTGAGCTTGTTCCAAACTAGTTTCTTCTCACTTTCTGGAACCCTCCATGGGTCTTGCTCACTACCATTCCACTTCTTGTATTTGACCGGGATGAAGTCCCTTACAAGTGCCCCAATGGTACTCTTGTATGGGTCCAATGCTTTAATAGGCTCCACCGGCTCCCCTACTTGGTCGAACTGAGAGATGTGCCAGCGTCTACTTGTCTGAGGGAGCTTTGTTGCACCACGCTTAGTCCTACTGGTACCCTCACCAGTACTTGGACCTTCCAGCGGAACCTGCTTCAAAATTTATAAATAAGTCCCCATCAAACTTTTCTAGCTAGCTCTACCGTGTTTTTAGGTATGACCTAAGTTATTACCTCGTCTCCTTGTTCTAGGTTCAGCATATGGATAGGGCTCCATGGTCTTTGATCCCCTTGCTGGTTGTCATCGGCTCCTTGGTCATGTTCAGCACTGCCACCACTAGTTGGATCCTGTGGCGCTTTGGTCGCAGGGCGACGGGTGGTGAATCGGCGCTTAATTGTCATATTTCTGGACATGAATTTCGATTATTGGTATTAGCTCATAGCTAGATAGACTCAGACATTTCATTATTTAGACTCATGTCATAAGTCATGCTATACACAAATTGTGCTAAAAGTATATACAAGGATATTGGTATTAGCTCATAGGTACAAGTCATGTTATGTCACAATATAAAGCCATGCATATATGATATAAAATTTTGCCATCTATCTATAAGTCATGTTATACATATATCTATCTATCTCTATCTCTCTCATAATAAGAATTATACAAGGATGATACAACATCTCTCTCTCATAATTAAGGATGAATCAATCTATCTCTTTCTCATAACATCTCTCTATACACAACATCTCTCTATCTCTCTATTTCAAATAAAGAGATGACATATATATATATATCAATATGAATATGAATCATGCTATCAACATCTCTCTATCTTTCTCATAGCATATTGATCTAAGCTATCTCTATCTCTATCTCTCTATATCTCTCTCTATCTATCTATTTCTATGGGTAAGTCATGCATCTCCACAAAATGTGCCTCCACAAAATATAGACAAGTATATAGATTAGACATGAAATTTGCCATCTATCTATAAGTACTATAGATCTCTCTATCTCTCTAATCTATATCTCTCTATCTCTCTAATCTCTATCTCTCCAATCTCTATCTCTCTAATCTCTATCTCTCTAATCTCCATCTCTCTTTATCTCTCTATCTCTCTAATCTATCTCTATCTCTATCATTCTCTATCTCTCCCTCCTCCTCTCCTCCTCTATCTCTCCCTCCTTCCTCTCCCTCCTTCCCTTTCTCTCCCTCCTTCATCTCCTCATCTATCTCCATGCCAAGCAAGCAAGCAAAAGCAGGGTAGATCCATGTACACATTTCGTCGAACACCTTCGGTGCGTGGACATGGAGCTCACCGGGTGGAGGTTAGGGTCGGATTTCGCGCTCCTATACGTGCTCCTGCGCTCCTATGCTCTGGGCGGCGTGTGCTCCTGCTCCTGTGCTCCTGCGGCGTGGATGTGGCGGCCGGCGATATCGTGGCGGCCGGCGAGGTCCTGGGCGGCGTCGAGCAGAGTGGGCGGCGGCAGCGTGCAGTGGGGGCGGCGTGTAGCGGCGGCGACGTGCAGTGGCTGGTGCTCCTCGCTGTGTTGAGGTCGTCGAGGTCCAGGGGGCGACGGCGGCGTGTAGTGGCGAGCTCGGGCTCGAGCAGAATGCCTAAGTGTGGAATGGGCGCGCGTCTGAAATTTTCAGACTCGCGCCAGTTCCTTAAATAGGGTGGCTCATCAGTGTCGGTTCTTATTACAAACCGGCAGTGATGTCCCCTATCACTGCTGGTTTGTAATACGAACCGGCATTGATGACTCCTCATCAGTGTCGGTTGTTTTGAACCGGCAGTGATGACTCCGCATCACTGCCGGTTGGTTATTAGAACCGGCAGTGATAGATGCACATCACTGTCGGTTCCTTAGTAACCGACAGTAATATGTGAATTTTTTTAAATTTGCCCTATGCTTTAGAATTCAAATTACTCCTGATTTTTTAATGTAACTTGAAAAATTCCAAACATAGAAGTTGCATAATTTTTCATTCTCTACAACTTTTGCTGAAGGAGCATATTCAAATTCTTTATAGTTTTTGAATTCCCTTTTGAATTTGAATAAGGGTTTAAAATTCAATTACCCCCTTTCTAATTACTCCAAAAATTTGAATAGAAGTTGAAAATCTTCCAAAATAGCTTTTGCTAGTTTTGAGGAGGTCTACATTATTGCTTATACACTCAAGGTCTAATTCTTTATAGTTTTTGAATTCCCTTTTGAATTTGAATAAGGGTTTAAAATTCAATTACCCCCTTTCTAATTACTCCAAAAATTTGAATAGTAGTTGAAAATCTTCCAAAATAGCTTTTGCTAGTTTTGAGGAGGTCTTCATTATTTCTTATACACTCAAGGTCTAATTCTTTATAGTTTTTGAATTCCCTTTTGAATTTGAATAAGGGTTTAAAATTCAATTACCCCCTTTCTAATTACTCCAAAAATTTGAATAAAAGTTGAAAATCTTCCAAAATAGTTTTTGCTAGTTTTGAGGAGGTCTACATTATTGCTTATACACTCAAGGTCTAATTCTTTATAGTTTTTGAATTCCCTTTTGACATGGCATACATCAATCAACAACGTGGTACAACTCAACAATCTCTACAAATCCATATGACCTCAAATTACTAAAACAACATTTCATTAAGGATTACATAGATTATGATACTCTAACTATTCATGGTGCAGGCACGATGATGGCCTCATCGTGATCATTCCGGAGGTAAGCAGGTTCGTCACCCTCTTCAAGGATATGTAGGGTAACGTCCGCCCTAAAAGGAGTCATTTCTTCATAACCTTTGTACTCTTCTTCGTCTGTCACTCCGTCGACACCGACAATCTTCCTTTTGCCTTGCAATACTACATGTAGTCCTCCATTTGTATTGTTATCCTTTGCATAGAAGATTTGCAAAACATCCTTTGCAAGGACGAAGGGGTCATCTCTGTATGCGGTCTTGGATAGATCAACGGTAGTGAACCCATCCTTGTCGGTGTTGATTTCATTCAGCCGGACCCACAGACAATGAAAAAGAGCAACTTTCAACTGATGTCCATAGTCTAGCTCCCATATCTCATCTATGAAACCAAAGTATGTTGCCACCACCGTGCCGTACTCATCGTGGGTGTCAAAACGAACACCACTGTTTTGGTTGGTGCTCTTGCCGTCCTGTTTTTTTGTGTAAAATGTAAAACCATTTATTTGATATCCTTGGTACATCATTATCATAGTCGAAGGTCCGGGGGCTAAGAGATCGAGCTGAAATCCCGTCACCCTTCCTAACCTTTGGCGTCGAAACCAGTCACTGAATTCCTCCTTATGTTTTTTCTCAAGCCAAGCCTGTGACCTACCGATGTGCTTATTTTGCAGAAACTGCTTGTGCTCATCAATGTATGCCATCACACCGTCGGCCTACTGGAGAACAACGAAGTGTGCTTGTCTGAAGGAGATCACTTCGTCTATTTTGATAGCTTTCTCACCTATTGTTCCTTTGCCCCCTAGTCTTCCATCGTGATGAGATACTGGAACTCCGATCCGCTTGATGTCCAGATAATATGTGGAGAACTCAATAGCCTCCTCTGTTGACCATCCTTCTACCATGCTCCCTTCTGGTCTGAATTTATTCCTAACATACCACCTGAAAACTTTCATCAGCCTCTCGAAAGGAAACATCTGGTGTAGGTACATTGGGCCAAGGGCTTTTATTTGATCCACAAGATGAACAAGTAGATGCACTGAAATGTCGAAGTAAGTCGGTGGGAAATGTATCTCAAGTCTGCATAGAATCTTGGCTATCTCCTGCTTCAGGTGGTCTAGCTTGCCCCTTTAATGACCTTTTCAGAGACCGCGTTGAAGAACGAACACAACTTTATGATTGGAGCGCGGACCTTGTCAGGGAGGATACCTCGTAGGGCAACTAGGAGCAGCTGAGTCATTATGACATGACAGTCATGGGCCTTCATAGAACCATAGTTAAACTTAAGTTCTCTCATGTTAACTAGCCTCTTCGGGTTCCCACAGTAGCCACTCGGTACTTTGAGATCATTGAAGAAAGAAATAAGCATTTCTTTTTCCTCCTTTTTCAGTGTCCATGATGCCACCGGAAGTTTCAAGTGGCCATCCTCAAGAGTTACTGGGTGCAACTCCTTCCTGAGGCCCAGGTGTTGCATGTCCAAGCGTGTCATGAGAGAATCCTTGCTTGTCCCCCCGGTGTTCATCAACGTGTTAAGTGTGTTACCGCACACGTTTTTAGTTATGTGCATTGGATCAAGACAGTGACGTACACTCAAAAGTGGCCAATAAGGTAGTTTCCAGAAGATTGATTTTTTCTTCCAGATACTATCGGTTGGCACAGGTACTGCCCCTTCCCCCTTCCCAAGGACAACATTTGTGAGCTTGCTTAATTGTTGAAGCATCTGTTTCCCGTCTTGATACTTTGGAGGTCCACGTTTCTCAGTTGTCCCATTAAAATCTTTTGTATTCCTGCGGTAAGGGTGATCACGGTGTAGGAACCTACGGTGTCCCATGTAGACCATCTTCCTGTTTTCTGGTAGATGTGTAGCATCAGTCCCGTCCAAGCACTCGACACACCCAGTGTATCCTTTTGTCTTCTCTCCAGATAAGAAACCTCACCCTGGTAGGTCAGTGATTGTAACGATAAGTACAACCTTTATCGTGACATGTTCTTTTTTGTACTCATCCCAAACATCCTTTACACCCATCTCCCACATTTGTAGTAGTTCATCGATCACTGGTTCTAGAAGCACATTGATATCATTACCAGGTTGTTTTGGCCCTTGGATTAGTAGTGGCATCCGGACATATGACTGTTTCATACATAGCCAAGGTGGAAGGTTGTATATACATAGCGTCACTGGCCAAGTGCTATGATTGGTTCTAACCTGGTCAAATGAATTCATCCCATCTGTGCTCAAAGCTAACCACAGATGCCTTACCTCTCCACCGATGTTCTTATAGAACATAGTGTTGATAGCCCTCCAGTCCGACCCATCGGCAGGGTGCCTCAACATTGAATCTTTCTTTCGCTCTTCGTCGTGCCAACGCAACAGCTTGGCTGACTTTGCATTTGCAAACAACCTGTGCACTCGTGGAGCTATAGGAAAATACCACACGGACTGGACCGGCCCTCCTCTGGTCTTGCTTCCTTCATTTGATGGCCCTTGCTTGTATCGGGGAATTTTACACTTGGGGCATGCATCCAAGTCTTTGTATTTCTCTCCACGGTACAATATGCAGTCGTTGAAACACGCGTGGATTTTCTCAACCTCGAGGCCAATTGGGCAAATCATTTGCTTGGCCAGGTAAGTCTTTTCTGCTAACTCGGTACCCTTCGGGAACAGTTTATGAAGTATACCTAACAAGTTATCGAAGCCTTTATCACTCAACCCATTCGTTGATTTGAACTCCAATAGTATGATGTTGGCTTCCAGTTTGCTTATTGGGCAGGTTGGATACAATGGTGTTTTTGCATCCTTTCTCATGGTCTCCAGTTTTTTCAACTGTGAAGCACTAAGGAATCCTCCATGCACGTCATGTAGAAGCTGTGAAATGTCATCATTTTCCTCTGTGTCATCAGCTAATGTATTCATAAATACATCATCACTGGTAGACACATGTTCCTCTGTATAATCATGAACAGACAATAATGCATTCAGGGATACACTAGGCATGGGCACATCATCATTGCTTTCTTGTGCAACATTTTAACCAACCTCCCCATGCAAAGTCCAAATCGTGTAGTTCCTCATGAACCCCTTTGTGATCAAGTGCAATCGTATATGCTCCACGTCGCCCCATTTTCTCGTATTCTTGCAGTCTTTGTATGGACAGAATACAAGATTTAAGTCCCCAGCATTGGCTCTAGCTCGCTTGATGAAATCGTCAATTCCCGTCAAGTACCATGGGTCTGTACATGACAGATCGTACATCCACCCTCGAGCCATATCTGCACAGATAAAATGAGCAGAGCAGAGGAAACATAGGAACATATTAATAAGAGCCTTTCTGAACAATATTCTTCGATATAATTTGAATTTGGTCGCGCTATAAAAAGTGAGACAACAAATAGATAACAATGGATGCATGGAGTATTAAATGTAAGTATTAAATGCATGCATGGAGTATTAAATGTAAATAATAAATACCGAATCTATTCCACATCCCATCAAATCTTTAAATGCATGCATAGAGTATTAAATGTAAGTAATAAATATAACTAATTATAATTTTTATCCATAATTTTGAGACGAATCTTTCGAACCTAGCTACTCAATGATTGGACAATAATTACCCAATAAAAATAAAGTGCAATAATTTTTCTAAGTAATTTAGGATCTAAAAGCTACAAAAAATGGACACAAATTGCAACAACCCTCTTCTTGATCATGAAAAATAGCATAACTCTAAACTATGGATTTACACAAAAAAACAATGTAAACCAACAATTCTAAAGAAATATGTTTGTTACTAACCAAGAGCAAGAAGATATGAGGATCCAAGAGTGAAGAGGAGCCAACAATGGAGTTCAAGAAATCCACCAGCCGCAACAATGGAGAGAGGGAGCTTCTCACGCACTGTTCTGTACTGTTGGGGCAGGGGTGGGAGAGGAGATCGTGTGCTTTATACTGTACACAACATCACTGTCGGTTTTAGCCACGAACCGGCAGTGAAACTCCTCATCACTGCCGGTTGGTGGCTTGAACCGGCAGTGATGATAAGTTTCACTGCCGGTTCAGCCCCTACCCTCAATAATTGGGGGTCTGTCAGAGTATGAACCGGCAGTGATGAAGTATCACTGCCGGCCCAAACAAAACCGGCAGTGATGGGCCGACAGTGAATGTCTATTCTGTAGTAGTGTGGTGAGAGTTTCATAGGAGTAGAGATAGTTTCATAGAGATGAAACTCTCTTACACTGTTTCTAAAATATAACTACTTTGGAAACTAAGACATGAAACTCTCATTAAGGATAGTCTTACGTCTACGTGTCTCGTTCATTATGTCTGCTAGTACCTCAAGGTCAGCAGGAGATCTAGAACAAACCCCGAATATGTAAGTCGAACGCCTCACCATATATGTTCCAATTGCATATATGACTATGACTTGCACCATCTTATTTTACCGTTGTCTTTTTTGTGTTTTCATTGCAATCATTGTGATCTCTAAAACGGCTTGCCACCTTGGCGACATCCTCTAGGCTTGCCACCTTATGGGGCGACATTCTCTAAGCATCGTCAGTTCATCCTACATGTCCTACTCATTGCAATTGCATTTTCTTCTATGTTAATTGCACATTAACAAAGAGCAAAGACTGACTTCTTTGTGAGTGGGAAAAGTTACATTGACAAATGTCAAATAAAATTGATGTAAAATGTGGTGCATATATATTTTCATCAATTGAAATGTTAGATGTTGACGTACATGAAATAATCGTGATGATTCCAACTAAATTACTAAATATACAATATGTCACTAAGTTTATACTATATTGGTATCATACATGTGCCATGGATTGAATTTGATGAAATTGGCACGAATTGAGATCTTTCAAAATTGCCGTGAAACTTTCAAAATATGATCATTTTCAGGTGTGGTTCATAACATTGACCACCCCGTGAAAATCAATTTCCAAGGGCAGTCAATAGTTTCTACTGCTCCTGAAAAATCCATTTCCCCGGAGCAAGTTGGGCTAGGCAAGTTGAATGATGGAAATGTAAAGCAATGCGCCAAGCATAACATCAACACAAAGGCTTGACAAATTCACCATATTTCATCAAGGATGACAAAAATGTTACATAACTCTATAGTAAATTAGTAATTAAATTAATTTCCTTTATGGGAACTGATCATGGATATCCCCAGCCTATCATGTGTTCCCTAGGGGGAAAAAAGAGAGAATGAAGGGAAATAATCACTCCTAGCAACCATTGATGGAACCACAACTGAATTGCCATCACTTCGTAAGCAGAAGCGCTTCCAGCAACTGGGCTGTAGATGATCTCAAAGAAGGGGACACTGGGGATTTACCAAAGAAGCCATCGTATAGAGCATAATTAACAGTAGCAGATTTGATCTCTGCATCAACTTGACATGGATCTTGATTTTCAGAAATGGAGATCTACAGCAACAAAAGTTAATAGCATTCAAATCGAGCACACTCTACATAAATCTCTACAAGTCCCCTTTTTTATACTTTTATTTACGCACAAAATTGAGTCGTTACAGTTTTTCCAGAATAGAATGATCATTCAGTTCAGTAACTAACAAAAATATAATTTAATGTTAAATATTTAAAACTACAAAAATTGAATAAATCCATCAGTAGATTAAAAGGAAATCCGGCTAACAAACAGAATTCCAGCTCTACTGTTAATCTTTGTTGCAAATTTGAGATTCAAACTTTTTAAACCTCAACTAAGCTTTAAGGTCTGCAATTTAGAAAAGTTTGGTCTAGTCAGCTAAAACCAATAAGATTTGCATCCTAATAGTAGACTAAAATATAGATTTGCTTTTTTTCATTGGATAAAAAAGGTGCAAATGTGTCTGGCTTTTCTGATTTGTAGAAGTTGTCAATTCTTGTGCCACTAGTGAACTAAGCACTGTTAAATTGTTGGTCTCTCTATACTACAAGCAATGGCCAATGCATGCCAGTTTTCATTCGGCCAGGTAATGTAGATAAATTTACATGACAATAAGAAGTTAACAGGTCATTTCCATTTAATCCTATCCGATTGAATCACCATCTATTGTCATATTTACTGTTTGAATTCGACTATTTTCCATGTTAGAGGTGACGGCATTAGCCTCATTACCACAAAATGCTGCACATTGGATAATGATCTGACAGAATTAACAGTACAGACAAAAGTGAGCTCCAACCTTGAGGTATGAAGTCCTAATAGAAGCATTGTTAATTCTTGTGCAATGGAAGTGTATTCATTGTGGGATAGTTGTTTCTTACTCCCTCCATCCCAAATTATAAGACATCCCAAGAATCTTGAAGAGGCAAAGTATCTCAAGTTTGACCAAACTTATATAACAATATAATAACATTTATGATGCCAACTAGGTATCACTAGATTCGTTATCAATTATATTTTTATAGACATAAATCTTTATAGTTTTCTCTATAATTATTAGTCAAAGTTGAGATGTTTTGACTCTCCAAGATTCTTAGAATGTCTTATAATTTGGGATGGAGGAATCTAAATAGTTTATACAGTTAATATTCAACTTTGAGGAATGAAACACCATCGAAGATTCATAATATTCACATAATTGACTGCGACTCACCAGCATTCTTTTGGGTTCAAGCCAAGTTATGTATATGTTTGTTCCCTGTTTGAGATTGCGCCCAAGAAAGGTATTCTGAAAGGTTGACAGGGAAGATTCTTCCTCAGCATCTGGGTTTTTTATTTGGCGAGCAATGACATCATTTAGAGCATTCACAAAGGTCTTGCCATCAACGGCTCTAACAAGAATTATACTCAATGATTTCACAACTGGTGCTGCAAAATAAACTAGTAACATTAGCACATATTACAATTCGTAAATTTTGGAATTGATAGTTATCTTACCCTTAAAAATGGAGTCAAAAATAGAGGAACTGTCAAAGCTCTCAATACCAATATTTTCTTTCCACTGCTCAGTATCAAGGCGAAGTGAGTAATCTACATAGAAGGCCGCAGCATATACTTTGACAAAGAACTTTTCTCTGTAACCTAAAAGTGAGCTAAAAATCAAATTGCGAACTATAGGTATAATATACATTAAAGTTAAGTCCGAAATCATCATTTTTAGTTATATATCTATCTTGCACCCCTGATACTGGGAGCACAATAGTTAACTTTGAGGTTTGCCTGGCTGCTATTGGGTTTTCCCTACAAACTTTAGCTTGAGTGAGCTTATCCAAAGAGAGAGATGACTATATCAAAAAGAGAAAAATGAAAGGAGGCTTCTGACTTCTTTCCTAGTTTCTTAATGATATGAAATTATCGAGTATCCTTTTAGTTACAACTGATCTATTCTAGCAAACAAGCTTGATACCCTATGTAAAGTTTAACTGGTTAAGCATCCAACGAACCTAATCAAATTAGCTTGAGAAATTATTTAGTATTTTGGGTTTCTTGCTGCACTGAGCCACCTCAAGTTACAGCTGTGCCAATATGGCACCTGAATCCCGATGCAGCACAGCACTTGCATTACCATCCCAGCATAAATATGCGCACAAAAATTGTAAGACTTAAACTCCTGCTGATCACTCCCACACTTTTGCTCTCGGTCAGCCCTGCTGATCAAGGTATAGGAGTTGGCATTAGGCCATTCCTTGTTACTGTTCTAGGTACATTAGTTGCTAGAAGTACATCAGCTTGTACCAAACTGGTACTAGGAGTAGGAAGGGCTGATGGAAGCCATGTACTCTAGGAGTAAGGAGTAGGTAGAATTGTACCATAGTTGGTACATGTATTGTGTATAAATCCAATGCAATGCAATGAGAAAGGGCAGCTTCTCAGCCACCATTTGAGTGCTCAGTTTCAGCCACCGCAGAAACTGTGTGTGTGTGCGCATAGAGAGCTCAAGCTCTTCTTCTACCTTGGAGCAGGGGAGAGGGAGAGGAGAGGAGAGCAGGTGCTGCTCATCTGGGCATTTGGTGCAAGTGCCAACAATTGGTATCGGAGCCGTACTCATCGCTGCGCTTAACCGCCGGTGATGGATACGAATGTCGGGGCCAAGGATGACGGCGGCTCGGGGAAGGACAAGGCGGCGAAGGGTCACTTGTTGTCCAGCCTCAGGTGGAGGTGTGCACGGTGCGGGAGTTCAGCGGAGCCAGCTCCTGGCCAATGCTCACCCGCACCAACTACGGCGAGTGGGCTGTCCACATGAAGTGGAAGCTGCGCGCGCGGAAGTGGTGGGCTGCCGTGGAGACCGGCAACGCCGGCGAGGATGCGGAGGTGGGCGTCATGGAGGCGCTCATGGCGTCCACACCCAGTGAGTACCATGAGGCCATCGGCCGCAAGGACACGGCCAAGGAGGCGTGGGAGATGCTGGCGTCTTTCCGCGTCGGCTCGGATCGAGCCAAGAAGGCCAAGGCGCAGCAGCTGCGCCGAGAATTTGACGACCTCCGGTTCAAGTCCAGGGAGACGGTGGAGGATTTCGCGCTGCGTCTTCAGTCACTGGCAGGCCAGCTCGCCACCTACAGCAAGCCAATGGAGGACGAGGACATCGTCGCCAAGCTGCTGCGCGTCGTGCCAGCCAAGTACGCCCAGCTTGCGCTGTCCATCGAGACGATGCTGGACTTGTCCACTCTGTCGCTCAAGGACGTGACTGGGCGGCTGCGCGCGATGAAGGACCGTGCGCCGGCGGAGAAGGCGAAGGGCCAGCTACTGCTGACAGAGGAGGACTGGGCTGCGCATATGAAGGACAAGCGCAGGTCCGGGGAAGGCTCCAACAGCCGGAGCAGCGGTGGTGACCGCAGAGGCGAAGGCGGCAAGCCGCGCGGCAAGGCGCCGGCGGACAAGAAGAAGAAGCGCCACACCGACCCAAACACCTGTCGGCGATGCAGGAAGGTGGGGCACTGGGCGCGGGAGTGCCCGGAGAAGAAGCCGAAGAAGGAGGAGGCGCACCTGGCTCGGGACGACAGCGACGACGAATGTGCGCTGTTGATGGGTGACAGAGACAACGAATGCGCGCTGCTGATGGGTGAGTACTGCGCGCTGCAGGAAGGCAAAGCAGAGGAGGAGACGGTGGAGCAGGAGACTGCGTCGCCGACCGTCCACCTTGATGAGCCGCGTGCGCAGGTTCACCTAGGCGCAGTCGGTGACGACCTGGAGCGGAGGTGGTACCTCGACTCCGGGGCCAGGAACCACATGACGGGTTGTCGCGCCGCGTTCTCCGACCTCGACGAGAACAAGACCGGATCGGTCAAGTTCGGCGACAGCTCGCGGGTGCAAATCCGCGGCTAGGGGACCGTCGTCTTCAGGTGCCGGAACGGCGAGCACCGAGCACTGACGGAGGTCTACTTCATCCCAGAGCTTCGCTCGAGCATCGTGAGTCTGGGGCAGCTCGACGAGCACGACGCGGAGGTCCTGATCCGCGACGGCGTGCTGAGGATCAAAGACAAAGAGCAGCGTCTTCTCGCCAAGGTATTGCGCTCTCGGAACCGCCTCTATCTACTGAACCTCAAGGTGGAGCAGCCTGTGTGCCTGGCAGCAGCGTGCACGGAGGAGCCATGGCTCTGGCATGGCCGGTTTGGCCATCTGAGCTTTGAGGCGCTCCGGCGGGTGGGGAAGATGGTGGTCGGCTTACCGCTAATCAAGCACGCCAGCGAGCTGTGTGACAGCTGCCTGGTAGGGAAGCAGAGGAGGATGTCTTTCCCAAAGACGGCGAAGTACCGAGCAGTGGATCCGCTTGAGCTGGTCCATGGGGACCTTTGCGGCCCGATCACTCCGGCGACGCACGGCGGCCGGAGGTACTTCCTCCTGCTTGTGGATGACTGCAGCCGCTACATGTGGCTGCGGCTCCTGACGAGCAAGGATCAGGCGGCGGAGGCGATTCAGGCGTTCAAGGCCCGGGCAGAAGCAGAGTCGGGGAAGCGGCTCAAGGTGCTCCGAACTGACTGCGGCGGCGAGTTCACATCGGTCGAGTTCGCCACATACTGCGCTAACGAGGGGGTAGTGCGCCATCACACCGCGTCCTATTCGCCGCAGCAGAACGGCGTGGTGGAGCGCCGGAATCAGACCATTGTCGGGATGGCAAGGTCGATGAAGGCGAAGACGATGTCGGCGGCGTTCTGGGGAGAAGCGGTCACAATGGCGGTACACATTCTGAATCGCTCGCCGACCAAAGCCGTGAAGGGGATGACACCATACGAGGCATGGCATGGGCGCAAACCTAATGTCTCGTACCTGCGCACCTTCGGCTGCATTGGCCACGTGAAGACCACCAAGCCCGGCCTCAGCAAGCTGGAAGACAGGAGCATCCGCATGGTATTCCTAGGCTATGAGGACGGATCAAAGGCATATCGCCTCTACGATCCAGCCGGCGGCAAGGTGGTGGTGTCCCGAGATGTTGTCTTCGACGAGGCAGCGTCATGGAAGTGGGATCAGCCAGAAGCAGAGGAGAGTGGCGGGCTCTGGGACTCGTTCGTGGTCGAACACCTGGTGGTCCGGGGCCATGGCGAGGCGGTGCAGGCACCACCGATGGGGGAAGCACCGCAGGAGGCCGAGGCAGGTGAACCAGCGGCGGCAGAAGGGTGGGAGCCACCCAATCCAGCGGAGGCGGCCCCAGGATCGCCGGAGCGGCCTACTTCACCACCACCGAGAACGCCGACATCAACGATTGAGTATGCCACCCCACCCTCTAACATCTCAGAGTTCGTTGATGCGTTCCATGAAGGGAAGGAAGTGCGGTTCCGCCGCATGAACGACGTCGTGGGCACAGCAGCAGTGTCGGAGCTGGCGTCCCGAGTGCTCGACGACCACCTCATGCTGATGAGCGCAGAGGAGCCAGCCACGTTCGCCATCGCGAAACGCGACGCGGCGTGGCGGCAGGCGATGATGGAGAAGATGAAGGCTATCGAGGACAACAAGACCTGGGACTTGGTCGATCCACCGGCGGGATGCCGCCCGATCGGACTCAAGTGGGTCTTCAAGGTGAAGCGGGACGAGCGCGGCGCAGTGGTGAAGCACAAGGCGTGGCTCGTCGCCCGTGGCTTTGTCCAGCGCGAAGGGATCGACTTCGAGGAAGTCTTCGCGCCGGTGGCGCGCATGGAGTCGGTGCAACTCCTCCTCGCGCTCGCAGCGGCAAAGGACTGGCAGGTCCATCACCTCGACGTCAAAACAGCTTTCCTCAACGGCGACCTAGCGGAGACGGTCTTCGTCAAGCAGGCGCCCGGCTTCATCATCAAAGGAGCAGAGCGCAAGGTCCTCCGCCTGCGCAAGGCGCTCTACGGGCTGCGCTAGGCTCCGCGGGCGTGGAACGCCAAGCTCGACGCCACCATGGCGGAGCTCGGGTTCACACGGTGCGCGACGGAGCACGCTCTGTACACCCGCCGATGGGGGAAGGAGCATCTCATCGTCGGGGTGTACGTGGACGATCTCATCGTCACCGGAGTGCGCGCACAGGATATCGCCAAGTTCAAGGAAGAGATGGCGGCAAAGTTCAAGATGAGCGACCTGGGCGCTCTGTCCTACTACCTCGGCATCGAGGTGAAGCAGAGCACAGATGCCATCAGGCTCGGCCAGCGCGCCTACGCGCAGAAATTGCTGGAGCGGGCAGGCATGGCAGACTGCAAGACGGTGGCTACGCCGATGGAAGAGCGCATCAAGCTCTCCAGGGAGAGCACGACGGCGAAGGTGGACGCGACGCTCTACCGAAGCATCGTCGGCGGGCTACGCTGGCTCACTCATACCCGGCCAGACATCGCGTTCGCGGTGGGCTATGTGAGCCGGTTCATGGAGGACCCGAGGGAGGACCACTGGACGGCGGTCAAGAGGCTGCTACGCTACGTCCAGGGCTCGGTGGAGATGGGGATTGTCTTCCCCAAGCGCGGCGGCCTCCAGCTGACGGCGTTCAGCGAAGCTCCGCCCAAGGGCGGGGAACCAAGGATCACTGCGTACAGCGACGCGGACATGGCTGGGGACATTGACGGGCGGAGGAGCACCTCGGGTGTGCTAATCTTCCTCGGTTCGTCGCCGATCGCGTGGCAGCCCCTGAAGCAGAAGATGGTGGCGCTGTCAACCTGCGAGGCAGAGTACGTCGCAGTGGCCACCGCAGCATGCCAAGTGGTGTGGCTGCGTCGGTTGATGGGAGAGCTCACCGGCGTCGAGGTCCATCCACCAGCACTCAAGGTGGACAACCAGCCAACCATCGCATTGGCTAAAAATCCAGTTCTTCATGATCGAAGCAAGCACATTGACGTGAAGTTCCACTTCCTTCGGGATTGTGTGGCAGAGGGGCAGATCAACATTGAGTTTGTTGAGTCTGGAAAGCAGCTTGCAGATATCCTCACCAAATCACTTGGGAGACTCAGGTTCTCTGAACTGAGGAAGCTGATTGGGATGGTGGAGGTCAAGGCACGATTCAGCAGCAGATTAGGGGAAGAATTGTAAGACTTAAACTCCTGCTGATCACTCCCACACTTTTGCTCTCGGTCAGCCCTGCTGATCAAGGTACAGGAGTTGGCATTAGGCCATTCCTTGTTACTGTTCTAGGTACATTAGTTGCTAGAAGTACATCAGCTTGTACCAGTAAGCTGGTACTAGGAGTAGGAAGGGCTGATGGAAGCCATGTACTCTAGGAGTAAGGAGTAGGTAGAATTGTACCATAGTTGGTACATGTATTGTGTATAAATCCAATGCAATGCAATGAGAAAGGGCAGCTTCTCAGCCACCATTTGAGTGCTCAGTTTCAGCCACCGCAGAAACTGTGTGTGTGTGTGTGCGTAGAGAGCTCAAGCTCTTCTTCTACCTTGGAGCAGGGGAGAGGGAGAGGAAGGAGAGCAGGTGCTGCTCACCTGGGCATTTGGTGCAAGTGCCAACAAAAATGCTTTCCAAAATACTTCAATTTTATTAGTTTCAATTTCAACTCAGCTTAGCCTTTATTGAAGGCAAATAGTGGGTAATAGTGGCTACCAGGGTTCGAACTAAGATGCGCTGGCTGTGTAACCTCAGAGACCAGCAAAGTAGCCTCTGTCCAGTTCCTGAAATATTTCAATTTGAATTATCTATAAGTTTCTAGATAAGACACTGTCTTCTCATGGTAATGTTTCTGTCTGCTTTTGCCATCATATCACCTAAAAGGTTTAGTCAACTTCCTATGGATTGTCCAGATAGGATTGCATGAACTCTATATATGACAGCAAGAAACAATCACCTGGGTTAACCTTTTTTTAAGGGTCCCCGGGGGGAAAGAAATTCCCCACCTAAATATTTTGCATTGGAGTGGCAATATAAATTACCAGTCAAGAGGATACAACAGAGTATGTACACTGACAGCACAACAGCACCACCAACACACACAAAAGAGTGAAGGACCACACCAAACAACACATAACGGGGGATAAAAAAACACTCCCATGACAAAAGCATGTCGTTGTTCACCAATTAACACCACTATAAAGTGACTATTCCGGCGACCTCCATTCCACAAGCGACAAGCATTGAGCCGAGTGTGGCCGACAACAGCCATGATTTACAATGTCTTTGAAGCACATCTAGGATCCAATTGACGCCCACCAACGGCCATTAAGGGGAGCACTACTATCAAGTGACTGTATTCCGGCAACCTCTATTCCACAAGCGACAAGCTTTGAACCGAGTGTGGCCGACTACAGCCATGATTTACAATGTCTTTAAAGCACATCTAGGATCCAATTGACGCCCACCAACTCCCATTGAGGTGAGGAAGCCTCAAAGGAGGGAGGGTCGGCGATAGGAGAACAAGGAAATCAAGAGAAGGTCATGGTCCTGCTAACCTGGCATTTAGTGAGACAAAACAATCAAGGATCATAGATGATGGCGAAGTAAGGACACTGACAATGATATTTGCCGGTTAGTAACTTTTGCAAACAACAGGGGTTTGAATGTTTGATCACCACAGGTGGATTTGAGCTGTGTGCAAGGATGAACATCCATGAGGTGCACGTGGTCTCCAAGTGCGACGTCTCCATGAAGGGAATGACATGAAAGACACCACCATCGCACATTTGGGACACCAGATTCGGTTCACCCTAAGACCACACTGTTAAGGTATATGAGCCAGCTCTGTTCCTCTTCGTGCTACTACATTGGTGCTCTGTTTTTGCTATTCCTCTGTTCACAGTCCAGTTGCATATCTCCAGATCTTCCGTCTGTGCTGCGATGGGGCTCTGTTCTTTCCCCAGCCATGTTGTTCGACTGCATGTGCTGCAGCAGTTCATTTTGGGGAACAGAGGGTTTACCATTCATATGTTGAGGCCTATTTCCTAAATTCAGTTGCATTTGTGTCCATCCAAGTCGAATTCCACATCTATAATTTGTCCAAGTCGTGCATGTCCACAAATTTTGTCAGATCAGCCATTTTTTTCTTTTCTTTGGTTAGCTGAGTCTTGTCGATTTAGCTAATCAATATTATCTTTTTTTTTGCGAGTGTGCTAATCAATATTATCATTGATGCAACTATGCCCTCTTGGTCTCTTTCGTAGCCATTTTGCTACACTTCATGATCAATGGCCATCTATTTGTCGTCGTCATCATTTTATCCTACTGTGTGCTGTCTTGCAGCAGTAATATCTCTGTGCTTCCTTTAACTTTGCAAGGAAGCTTGACATTAAAAAAGTTCATACTGTTGGATATTGAGAAAGTATAAGATGTGATCATAAACCCAGTACTTAGATCAAAGGTACCCACCCAGCTTTGCAAGGAAGCTTAACAGACATGTTATAACCCATTTATTCGACCACTTAAACACCCTATTATCACAGACCAACTCAACCACAAAAGTCAGTACAAGAAAAGGGTGAAAGAGCAATACAGAATTTAGTTTGATATTGACATGAAAGCAAAATATACCTGTGCCAACTGCAACCAAAGGGTATGTATAGCCTGGAACTGTTAGTTCCCGAGGAAACTTCACATTTGTTGTGTCCTCAGTAACAAAAGCATCACCAACTACAGAGAATTAAGATGGTTGAGTCATTTTAATAGTAAATATTCTTGAGAAAAAACGCAAACACGTTTGAAGAGAAAAAAATTATGACAAGCAAACTTGGGACACACAGTTTATCTAGCAATCCTCTTTTCTAAAGCTTGAAAAGTGAAGATAGCAAGCTTTGCAGCTAGATGATTCGTTGTAAAATTTTAAATGTAAGACCCCTAATCAACCAATAACAACTTATAACATATCCGTATGTCTAATTTGAAAATACATATTCTGAGAAATGCTCTTTTTTTTGAAAAGCAGCATTATATTATCTTAACATATCGTTACAAAGGATTGCCCGAATTGCATCCAGAGCCTCATTACACCAAACTGAACCAGAGAACTGATCAGCTAGCCTAGCCATTACATGAGCTGCCTCATTGCAACTTCTCTGAATCAGGTCCAACAGATTGACAGTTATCAAGGGAACACCAAGAATCAGGTCTTCCATAGATTTGACTGTGGCAAGAATGATTCTTTTCATACTTCATGGTATGACCAACCTGATATTAAGGAGCAACAGAAGTTCTATAAAATGCATGCATTGCTAGCTAAGATGTGTCAGACAAAAGGGAAAAATAGATAGATCAGGTATCAGTTCCAATCGATTTCTCCACCCTAAAACTATTTTGATTGCACTTGGTCATCTGGATCCATATTTCAGACAAGCCCTTTGCTTGGCGCCACTACCTAGCTTTTTGGGCACTGGGAACTGTGGTTGGTGCAACACAAGATGTTGACATGCACATGTTCCAAACATAAGGTGTGATTCGAGGACAGGTTGGAGTGTTGAATATGGAAAAAAATCCCATGTACCACTGATCAAGGTGGATTATGACATAACTTTCACTTTAAAGGCTGAAGAATTTATACCAGCAATCACACCACTTGAGATTGATCCCAATGAACAAGATGATTATGGCAATGTGGCAGAAGACAATACTGGCAGTAATGGTGTCGTACTCTGTCAAAGAAACACAAAAGTTCAGAACCTAAACAGAATGAGCACAACGCTTCATCATCAGGTTCAGCTCCCATGCAAATAGCAGTAACACCTTTCCTTAAAACTGCTCTTGCAGCAAAAATTAGTGTTTCAGAAGTCAGCTGAGTACAATTGGGGGAAACTGAATACTTCTCCTTTTCCAGCTGCTAAATCCACTTATTTCTTAGCGCCAAGCAAGGTTGGTTTTCCTACTGCGGACCAAACTGCTTCCTTGTATTCAGTGGCTACACATAAGCCTGTGCAGGTGCTCTCTCCCCAGTGACAGCCCGCAGGTTTGTCGTTGGGATCCCCAATGGTGATTGATATGCTAGCTGCAGATACAGGTGCTACTCCACCAGATTTTCTGCGTGGGGATCACAAGACTGCTGCTGGAATCCTTTGTTCACCAAACTCCAGCGCAACTGCTCCCAGTATTGCTCCTTCTGTTAACCGGATTGTTGTGCATGGATCTACTGATGTAACACATTAAAAAGAATTTTGCCTTGTTTATTTTAATTATCTACGATTTTACATAGGCCAAATAATAATTTTTCACATAGTTAATCTCAGTGGCAAAAGAACTGAAGATATGAGTTTCAACCTACACTTATACTTTATAATAAAGGACAACATAAAGAGTTCTTTTGTACAAAGAGCAGACAACACCTTTTCCCCCTTTTTGATTAAGATGGATAGAGTCAAAGTTCTAGCACACCCTGTAGCAGTCAGGCTACATAGATTTTGGATAACAGGAATATCACACAGGCCAGAGATGCTAAACATGGAACAGAGACAAGTAGAGAGCATAAAAGAGGATGAAAACTAAAGTTAGCCGTTGTCGAGGAAGTATTATTCTGCGGAATATAGATAACGTGAGTATGTATGAATCGGGATATGAATTGGCAAGTTCTTTTGGCTGAATTGCACCAGTTCATTCAAGAACTTAGATCTGATTCGGTGACTCACTCTGTTGGATAAGTATGAAGCGAACGCCTTATCTCCCTCAAGAGTGCCCCAAGCGCCCCCCCCCCCCCCCCCCACCCCACCCCCAAGAAAATTCGTCCCATGCTGCATCACCAATTACTGAAATCTAACTTTTCTACTTTGTGGAACATCCAATCATTCAACATCAGTAGCTACATTAACATAATTTCGAAAAGTAATAAGAATCTAATTACCTAAACTTAGTAATTACACCCCAAGTTCGAAGTGAAGGGAAATTGGGGAACCAAAACTTGGAGCAACCATAAATAGACGAGTCACAGAGAGCCTAACCTGCGCCGCCCCCCGTTGCACAGGAGACTGGCAGCCACCGGGCGCCACCGGCCCCTCTGCGCGCGACGCGGCAGGCCAATCCGCTCTTGGAGGCCGCCGCATGCGTGTGGACCCGACAGTGGGAGCCAGCGGCGGGGTCATTAACGCGGGGATTGCCTGCACGCAGACGCAGGGAACGCCGGACGCCAAGTTCATCATGGCCGTTACCGCTGCTCGCCGGTCGCCCGGCGATCAGGGACGAAGTGAAGTGGAGACTGGAGAGCGCTGGTGAGTGGCGACTGGAGAAGGATGCACGTGTGACGTGTCCTTATCTGCCGTGGCGTGAGCTGGCAAACCCAGCAGGCTCCTGGGCCGATTCGGTGCCAATGGGCTGGGCCGAGCCCATGCGGGCCTTTTTCTTTTAGTTAGATTTTACTTTTTTCGGTTCAAACTGAAATCTTGTGAAATTCTAAAAATCAAATCTAAGTCTAAAAATAGCAAACCAATATTCTGTAGGTTTTTTATACATAGGTCTAAAGAGTAACAACAAGTGAAACGACTGGTTTACCCCTTTAACAAAATAGGTCAAAATTGCCCATCGTTGTTTTAGTCATGCTTTCATATTTCATCCCAAACATACAATAAATTCGTAGTATGACCAAATCACTAATACATTGTCATACTAAAAGTTTCAGACCCAGAGAAGTTACACAGATGTGTACATAAACAAAATAGGGTTTTATTGTTATATTTTTTGTAGGAAGTTCTTTTTCCAAATAAATCATAGAAAACATCCAGTAAGTTAGTGGACCACTATAGTAAAAGTTTTACGCTCCAAGAAGTCAAAATGAGGGAGATATATATTGGATTGTGTTTCTAATGTAGTACTACCTCTGTCCCTAAAAGAATGTAATTGTGAAAATCGTACCGGCCAAGGTATCTCATGTTTGACCAACTTTAAATAGTATTAGCATTTATGCCTCTAAATAATATTATTATAAAAATATATTCTATAATTAATCTAATAATATTTGTTTCACATCAAGAATGTTAATACATTTTAATATAATTTAGTCAAAGTTCAAAATGTTTGACTTCTCAAAAAACGAGAATCGCATTCTTTTAGGAATAGAGGTAGTATTTTGTATGTTACATATGTTATCCAAATGTCATGAAATTATACATTAGTCTTGTTATTGAGGTATGATGTTACTATAAATTTGTCATATCGAGAAAACATAGCATAGAATAGCAATGAATTTATTGTTTTTATTACTTATTTAGCTTATTCAAAATGGATAACGTTAACAAATGAATTAATACTTATTTTCATCTTCCTTAGTTAATATTTTTTTCTCCAACATATCATAGCATGTTTTTTATTAAGATGAATTAGAATTAGAAGAGTTATAAGATACCATGATAATTGGGTAATATATATGTAAGCCATGCTTATTTAGCGTACAGATCTGAAATTTTGGAAATTTAAAATATAAAATCATCAATTCCATTCAATGTAAATTATTCACAACATAAAATATAAATTTTAGGCCTCCTTTGTTTCATAGGATTTCTAAAGGAAAAACACAGGAATCCATAATCCTTTGGAATGAGTACTGTACAGCCGTTTGGTTCATAGGAAATCATCCTAGGAAAAGTAAAGGAATTTTTACTATGGTTGAACTTCCACAGGAAAAGTGTAGGTAAGAATCATCTACTCCAACTTCATTGTTTTCATGGGAAAAGCTAGGATCGAGGCAAATCATTGGCTCGAGAAGGAGATATGAGAGGCCAAGAAATAATGTTAGTAATTTCCTATATGAAATTAATTTCATTAGGACTAAGTGTGCAGAACTTGTTCTCAGGTTGGGTAGTGGGTTGAATAGAAAATTAAAGTTACACATGCTCGTGGGAGCAAGTGCGATGTGTTGGGTGCTGTGGTTATCTCGAAATATATTTGTGTTTGATAAGGTTATAGCACCATCTTATTTGCAGGTTATTTTCAAGGAGACGTATTGGATACGACACTAGACGCTACTACAGAAGGAATAGGATCGCCGACCCATGCAGGATGGATGCATGTTCCTTGAATCAGTAGCGATGGAGATTTTTGCTCAGCATGGTTGGAGTTTTAGGAATAGACTTGAGTGATAGTCGGCATTGTTTTATCGGAACTTTTCTAGCTTTGCTTCATAACTTTGTTTTTGTGATTCCTTGGACTCTCTGTCACTCTATAATAATGAACTGTCATATGCATTAGTCGATGCAGAGGCTGGGATATTAAATATTCCCTTTTCTAAAAAAATACCCATCCAAACACATGTTCTAACAAAATTCCTGTGGATTTCCAATCCTCTGTTTTGCACTTGCAATCCTATGAAATCCTATGTTTTCCCTATTTCTACATTTGACCATTCCTGTGTTCCAAAGAGCCCTTTAGTGTGACAACTACATAATGTGGTACTAGATGATCTTGGTTTTGCTACTTGGGTCAGTTTATGGAGTTAGGGTCTGTTTGGTAGTGTATGGCTCCTCTTGAGGACTCCTTTGGTTCATGGGAATGTCACAGAATTCTCAAAGGATTCACCATTCCTATGTAATGGTCACTATTCTCATCCATTTGGTTCACAGAAATGGAGCATAGGATTGTTGGAGGAATACTGTAGCAATCCTCCAAAAACATAGGAATTCCAA
>CM039121.1:35890872-36077057 GCA_022036555.1 Microstegium vimineum | reverse complement strand
TGAACACCGTTAGGAAGGCAAAGCAGCGACCGATGGAACGCACGCAACATTGGAGTGCGTTCCCGAGCGCAACCCCGGAAGAAGATGCCACAGAAGCTGGTGGGCCCTGTTTGGAACGCAGGAATTTTTTTTTATGTTCCTACTTTTTTCTGTGAAAATGAACTGATTCCTGTAAAATTTGTGCGTGATTTCTGTGAAATTCCTGCGTTCCAAACAGGTCCATAGAGGACGACGCCGATGCTCACCCAGAAGACGAGGAAGACGGAGACGCGGCCGCATGGTGGGAGCTGGCGACAGCGACGAGCACGAAGAAGAGGAACCCGTGCCACCGAGGACCACAGAGTTGGCGATGGCCAGCATGTACATGCGGAAGCAGCAGTCGCTCCTGTCCATGGCTGGGGTGCCGTGCCGCGGTGGTGCTTCACCTCGATCTCTGGTTGTATTAGGCCTAGCTGGATGCTTCTTCACGGCTGTCCGTGGTTACGCCGGCTGCCCGGCTGGGTTGGTGGACCTGTTGTCTTTCTACTCCTCTCATAGCAGTGACGGTCCTATAATTCTGACGGCCCATCTAAACCATATATAGAATTTTATAATATTTAGATAGTAAATTGTAGTCATAATAAATTTTAAAATCTTAGCATAAAAACTTATGTATAGCACCTTATATATTGTGGTTGAATAAAGTGATCTTCTTAAATTTTTTTTCTTTTCGCAACCCCTGACAAATGTTTTTAAAGCAACACTCTAAAATTTTAACACCTAAATTAGAAGAAAAATATGACTATATGAGTACAAATTACAATGACTAGAAGTCTATAAAAACTATACAAATAATTATGGTCCTTTGTAGAATTTGTAATGTGTAGTTTACTGTTCACTTGTCTAATCCTATCCTGTTGTTATGTAGTCCTGTTCTCGATCTAGCAAGCAGCAGTTTAGCCGTAGCTGACAGTCTGTTGTCTTCGCACTTCCCAGCCAAAGACGTGCGGTAGCTGACACTACGACACAGGCGTGTAGCTCCTCGTCTCGATGAAAGAAAGAGTGACGATTTCTTACCTCCTCGAAATGACAGCTATTTAATATCTACCGTAGGGTTTTCATATCTTGGTTTGGGCCCCTATCTTGCTTGGGTCCTCGGCCGTCGCACCTCCTGCCCGTCCCCTAGGGCCGGCCCTGAGTACAAGCAACTTCAACAGTTTTGCAAATGGACTTGACATTCTTATTTTTGCAAAAAAAAATCTAAAAATCTTCTATCCAACGGTTTGGTAAAAGAGCTTGACATTTTTGTTAACTTGGCAAACACCGGGTGATATTTGACATATATGTCAAACTGCGGTTCACTTGGCAATGGCCCCGCGCGCTAGTCTCGTGGGATATTTCTCCCTCGCGCGTATAATTTTTAGTTTTGCCAAGTGAATAATGGCAAACCGTTGGAGATAGACTTTTTTTATATTTACCATATTTATTTGGGACTAGACAAATTTCTAATTTTACCAAACAAAAAATGCAAAACCGTTGGAGTTGCTCGGAAATAAAGGCTGAAGAGCACGGAAACTCCCAAAGTCATCGCTTGCGGCGCCGGTTACGGATTTCGGTTGAAAAGAAACTAAAAGAACACCCCTTATTACAAATAATTTCTATATAGCATTACTATAGGTACCCTCTAGGTACTGTACATGTATATGTACATATATCTAAATGAAGAATTTTATTATGCCGTTTTTAAAACTATCATATCATATAAAATAAAATAAAACTGACATGAAACAACTATTCTCAATGCAAAATTTCATTTCATGATTTAATAGACATTTAATTTTATGCCTCATAAAGAGTGGGGTTATTGTGTCAAGAGAGTTTAATCTCCATAAAAATCATTTTCTCTCTTCATTAAAACAATGCTACATCATTAAAAATACATACATGACAAGCTATTAAATGCCAATGAAACTCCAATAAAACTTTTATTGAAACTGACCTAAGCATGGTTTGCATGTTATTTTATTACATCGATATTTCATAAAAAATGATAATCTAATGGATGAAAGGTCAATAGAATATTAGATCACATTATAAAAGAATAGATGATAAAACAAATAGCATACATAAATAACTTCCGTTGATAGAATAAAGAATAATAGTATTACATATAATTGAGATGATATATACAATTTCTGTAATTAATAAGGGAAGGCAGGGATATACGAAAGGATTGCAAGTTAGGCCAATCTTAGTGGATAATTTCATAGTGTTGTTTCCAGAACTACTATGTCATGTAAAATAAAATGAAACTTAGACAACTATTCTTAACGAAGAGTTTTATTTATAGTTTCATATGTATTTAATTTCATTACTCATTGAAATTCGTACCAAAGAGAGTATCATCATGTCATAAAAATGGCTATGTAGTAACACATTAAAGCAAATAAAAGTTAGATAAAATTTTCATTAAAACTGGCCTTAGTAAGATATTTGTCCGGATATAACGTGAACACTTTGCATTAAGAGATAAAACATCCACAGAATTTGGCTTTATTAGAGTATTATTATATAATATCCGATATCAGAAACCGTGTCTTTTTCCAAGTTCAATAGAACGCGTCTCAAAAGTCGCCGTCGAGAGTTCAATTTGTTTTTTCTATTTTCTATAGAGGAAGCAACGATGTGGAAGTCCAACACTGAGATGGGAATCAGGAGTCAGAATGCAACAAAAACCGAGTCGATTTGTTTATTAGTCTATAGTAAAATCCACGGTCATAAGAGCACTCCCAATGCAGACTCTATTATAGAATCTAAACCTATTTGTTATCTCAAATATTATGAACTTAGAGTTTTATTTTTTTATCATCTCTCTTCAATAAATATACTGTCACATCAACAAAATGTCATAATAAGTTATAATAAATAGTCTTGGACTGTATAATAAAGTCTTACATTGGTAGTGCCCTAACTAGGGGTCGTCAGATTCTCCAAACTCTCATATTGCAGATTCGGTCCACATTCTTTGTCCACGACTTAAAGCCGGTCCAAATGGGTCTAGATCAGTACCCATATATTAAAAATTATTAAAGCGACATATGGTTCTATATATCACCTCCATCTTTTCCCTCTCTACTCTATGATTTTAAATCTTTGGCTATAAGGGTTTGAGAATTTAGCTGTGTTAGCTAACGCTATAGCAAGCTATTTGTTTTTTCTTAAGGTCGAGAGCTCAATGTATTAGCCGGAGATTGAAAACACTGTTTCTCTCTCCCCTAAGCTTCTTTTCTGCTCTTTCTTTCTCCCCCCAGACCCCTTCGCCAGGCATGCCCGAGTGACGCCTTGGCTACCGTGTGTGCCCCCTACTAGCTAGGACGGGCCATGAGAAAATCGATGCCGAGGTATAAGAAGGAACCCTCCTCTTCCTCCTATTTTCTTTTCTTGATCGGGTATTTTACCTGTTTTTTATTAAAGAAAAGACCATGAAAGACCAGAACACTGATACAAATGACTCATAAGTAATTCTAAGATTACCGATAGAATCTTAATATAAAGACACAAACGAACAAAACAAGAATACATGAGGGGGAGACCTTCACCTCAAAGCACCAACCAACTATGCCTACTAAAGAAAAAAAACATCCTCTTCCTCCTATTTCCATGGTTTGCCATCATGCCACAAGTCAATGACCATCTTCCTTCACATTGCTAGAACTGGCAATCACTATAGGACGTAAACCCTGCATCACCTGCGGGAATAGAGTTCAGAAGAGGACAATCAACACTAATGGTCTGTCCGGTTACCTAGGAACGATCACCTGGAACTATTCCTAGCTGGAACCATTGTCTAATTTATATAGCCTTGTTCAGCGGGAATAATTTCTGGGCTTGTTTCACGCTAACCGAACAAGCCCTAATGGGGTGGCATATCACTACCGGATTTTGACCTGATAGCGGAATAGTTAGCACTGTTGAATGAAAACATCAACCATATGACACTATTGGGTTGTGCATGACCCAGCACAGCAGTGATACCGCGGGTTTAGAAAAGACAGTGGTACATGGAATCTGGCTGGTGTCTGTTTTCTGAGCCGCATCATGAAAAGAGAAACGGGAAATAGATCGATTAAGGTCACACCATTTGTGCCGGCGGCAGCGCGAACACGTCGCACCTGCACACCGGGCACGTCGAGTTGCTGTTCAGCCATTTGTCGACGCATTGCTGGTGGAACATGTGGAGGCACGCTGGCAGCCGCTTCGCCACGTCGCCCGTCTCTATCTCGCCAAGACACACCGCGCAATCAGACGCGCCATCTGCCAGCCCCTGCCCGGCGTCGTGCTGCTCGTACGCCGGGATGATGTCAGCCGCGGCACCATGGGCTACGTGTGCCCCGCCGGCACGCGCCGTGGACTCCCCCGGAACCTCGCTCATATGCTCCGGCAAGGCGCTGCCTTCGCCGCCGCCCCGGTCGGGAAAGGCAGAGCAGCCATCGGGTGCAACGCACGCAGCAGAGGAGCGCGTTCTGAAGCGCAGCCCCACGGGAACAAGATGACACAGCTGACGAAGTAGATGTCGACGCCGGCGGTCCCCAAGAAGACGAGGAAGATGGAGGCCACGACGATGCCGGCCGTGTTGCGGGAGTGCAGCACATGCACGTAGACGATAAACACCAAGCTGCCTAAGATCAACGAGTAGAGGATGGCGGCGTAGCAGATGCCCCACTCCATGGCTGGGGTGCAAGGGTGCAGCAGTGGTGCTTCGCCTCGGTTAGCTTGGCTGGGTTGCCTGGACCTCTTGTCTTTCTAGCTCTTGTTCACTAGTGGGAAAGGCTAAAAGAATACGGAAACTCCGAAGGTCCTCGATTACACCGCGTGTGCTAGGGATTTTTCTTGAAATGTATGTAAATATATGGAGTAATAAATAATGACGAAGGTATCCGAGATCAGTTTTTTTGTTTTTCAAGTTCACTGGAACGCGCCTGGAAAAGTCGTTGTCCTGTAGGTTCGAATTGTTTTTTCCTTTTTAGTTTCTACAGAGGAAGAAACAACGATCAGGAAGCCCAACAGTGACGTGGGTCATCGGCTAAAGTCCTGAAATAATTGCATCTGAGTATCTGGCCATTAATTCATCGTATGCATTTGCATGGTAGAGGTACGTTTGGATTGTCTGATCTAAAGTTTAACTAGCTAACATTGACGGATAAATGTTTATATCACTTTAACTTATTTTTATGATCTAAAGTTTTAATCGATGCCGGCTAAATTTTTAGATAATACTTTAGACTTTCTGTTTGAAACCTTTAAAAGCTCAAAAGATCTAAATTTTATATGAGAGTTCATAGGAACACGTGATGTAATGGTTTATTAGATATTTCCTTCATCCTAAATTGTAAGTCATTCCAAGAATCTTCGAGAGTCAAAGTTTATAAAGTTTGACCAGATTTATATAATATGATAATAACATATTTGATACCAACTAAGTGTCATTAGATTCTTTATTAGTTATATTTTCATACTATATCTATTTGATATCATAAATCTTTATGTTTCTCTCTATAATCTTTAGTCAAACTTAAAATACTTTAACTCTTCAATATTTTTAGAATGACTTAAATTTAGAATGGAGGGAGTATATTTTTCGTTTCCTATTAACCAAATTTAATTTTACAAAAGAATTAATCGATGCTACTAAAAAATTGAGGACCTTAGTCGCACCATAATGGGACCACTCCCGGCTGTGAGTATGGTCTCAGCAGCTCACACTGGCGGCCGCGCACCATCCGGTGGACCTGCAGCTGCCGTGACCTTCACAGCAACGGGCTGCGGCGAGACGTCGCACCGGCACAGAGGGCACGTCGCATGTGAGTGCAGCCACATGTCGATGCACTCCACGTGGAAAAGGTGGCCGCAGGCCGGCAGCTGCCGGACCATCTCGCCGGCCTCGACGTCCTCCAGGCATACCGGGCACAACACGCACCTTCTTCCGGACTTGCCGCTGCTACTTTCCGCGCCACACGTCGTGCCAGCATGGCGCGCGTACGCGAACGCCGGCAGCGCATGGATCGCCGCGTCCACGAGCCCACACGCCGCGCGGGCGCGTGGTGCTGGCATAGCCACCGTCGTCGTGGGCAACGCAGGAGCCGCTCCGTCCGCCGCGCACCGCCGGGAGACGCACCCCGCGGCGCTGAGCACCACCGCGACCGCGCCGGCGAGCGCGCATGCCTTGGCGATTGTGATCGTGGCGGCGAGGAGGGCGAGCAGGAGCAGCGACGCGGTGGCGACGACGATGCCGTAGCAGACGAGGGAGCCGTCGTTAGTAGGCTTGACGATGAACCTGTATTCTTTCTCAACATTCACCGTGGAGGCGTGGACCAAATTTACCCTACGAAGTACGAACGATGTGTACTACCCACATAGATCACACAGGCAGACACTATGGCCCGCCCACTATAATGTGCCGGACCAAGAAATGCTGAAAACAATTTGAAAAAGGGGAACTAAACCGCCGACTGCGCCGCCACCGTCGTCACGATGGTTTGTATGCCGCCGCAGCGAAAGGTCACACCTGCACAGCGGTCACGTCGTGTGCGAGTGCAGCCACATGTCAATGCACTCCTTGTGGAACAGGTGCCCAGCGCTGCGTCTGCACGTCCTCCAGGCACACCGCGCACCGGCGGGACACTCGTACGCAAACATCGGCGGCACGTCGATGGCCGCCACGCCACCGAGCGGGCAGGAGTATCCGGCCCGACGCAGCGCCATCACGACCCTGCTGGCGCCTGCGTCACGATGAGTAGCTCGCCGCGCGGCGCCCATGGCGTCTCCCCCGGTGACCGTGGCGGCACTGCCGGGTACCAACCAGCTGACTATGCTAAAGAACACCACGGTGAAGCCGGTGACGGCGCAGGCCTTAACAACGCCGGCGGTGGCCTCGAGAATGCAGAACAGGAGCAGCGACACACAAGCCACGACGACGCCGTAGCAGGTGCGGCACTCGATGTCGTCATCTCTGCCGCCGGCCGAACTCTCCGCGGAGAGCATAATCGTCATCGCTGCCGCCGGGCGAACTCGACGTCGTCATCGCTGCCGCTGGCACTGCTCATTATGAGTATACCGTCGCTGTGTCGTCCTTGCACAAGGATGGCAGCCTTTGCCATGCTTGGATGCACGGTTGGTAGGCGCTGCAAGAAATAGAAAGACAACGCCGAACAATGAGCATAGGAAATGAGTGCTCAATTGATTTTAGAAACTGCCAATGCGACTGGCATAACACGCGCAGTTTGGGCACGAGGTTTTCAGGTTTTGGCCGCAGTTTTGGTTTGGTGGCTGTCAATCCTGTCATTCGAACACAAATCACGAGAGATCGAGACAAATTTAGGACACAAGGAGAACAGGAAAAGACAAATGTATCCCTACTTAATTGTTTGTTCAGCTGTTGGCACCTACTAAGAAATTTTCAGCCCATCCGCGTCCTCATCTCCCTTGCCGTCTATGTGACTAAAGTTTAGCCTCTAATTTATAGATGACTAAAGTTTAAAATGTCCAAACTAAATAGGACCTTAACAGCCATGTTTCTATTTTCATTTATGTTCTCAAAACGAGAACCAGATGTTATTCTCCTATTCTCCGAACGTGGTCATGTTCCCACTCCCTGCTAAGCTTTTATGCAGACTCTGTGGACACAATAAAGACCGGACATTAGCATGCAATTCTAAGTTTTCAAGCACTTATTAGTTAGTGGATCTAAATAAATCAGTAGCTCTATATATATATATCCATTTGCCTCATATGTTCTCCCCATCTGTGTATTTCATAGCTCTTTCAAATAAATCGAGCGGCAATAAAAGTATAATACCAATCGTTTGCTCTGTCTATGCACCCTCATATTTTTCATTCTACAACAACACTTTAGTTAATCTGGACATTGCCGGCCATCAGAAATCATTCGGATACAAATAATTCACTGTCTAAAACTAAACAACAATTCAAATTCAAATATTCGGATGTTATAATTTAAATTCAAATTTATGACATAGAATCATTCTTTGAACATTAATGTAGAGTCGATATGAGTGTTGAATTATTCTGTTAATTACAAGAAATATGATTGTAAACTTTGTTTAAAGATTAAGTCCCATTTTTAAGAGTGAAAACCATTTATTCTATCCAAAAGTGGTATGCAATGTAGAATTGCACGGATGAGAGTCTTCTTAAACCTCCATAAAATTTGAGAGAGGTATGGGGTCCTTTTAATTCTCCCAACCACATAATTGTTGTTTTGTAAACAAAGGGAGAGTTAATTCTCCCAACTACATAATTGATGTTTTGTACACAAAGGGAAAGAAAAGCATAATCAGCCTGGCATAAGGCTGGCCTAACGAGCCAGCTCGGCTCGTTAGGGCTCGTTATCTTAGCGAGCCAGGAAGCCAGCTCGGCTCGGCTCGTTTACGAGCTCGAGCTGGCTCGTTAGGCTCGCGAGCCAGACGAAAAAATATTTTTTAAAATTTTGAGAATAATAATAATATAAAATTTATTTATTCATGAGTCTACAATCAAATGAAAAATAATATGTATCAATATATTATAATAGTACACTATACATATATTATCTATACTTTATATCATATATAATGTATCCATAATCAGTTATTGATTATCCATACATCCATTTAAAAACAATAAAATCATATAATCTTAAATTTATAAAGTCAAAGTCTAATAATTAGCTAATTTAAAAAATATAAAACATGAAGTCTTATAAAACTAATAAAGTTTAAGGTTAATAACTTTGGCTTATTAGGCTCACGAGCCAGCTCGAGCCGGCTCACGAGCTAAACGAGCTAAAGTGTTGGCTCGAAATATAAACGAGCCGAGCCAAATCGAGCCAATAATGAGCCGAGTCGAGCAAGCTACCGAGCCACGAGCTTTTCGTCCAGCCTTAGCCTGGCATGCTAAAAAGATCGTGCTTTCTGGACTAGCCCGACACGAAAAGTGAATCGACAGACCGTGGCCAGGCACGAAAGACTAGGGCGACCCGACTCGATGGCACGTCGGGCCGCACGGCCCGTGCCGGGCAGCCCGTTTGCTCATCTACCGTCATGATGTGAATTTGTGACAATGCCACAATGGCATGACAAAAATGACTCTGTAAGTTACTTGTCTCTAATTACCACAAACTACGAATCGTAATATTTTCATCATAGAATCTGTAACAACAATGTGTAGAATTTATACTATATACACGTGTATATGATGCACACGGCTACTACGTACGCTATTAATTAATCATTGCACATTTACACCGGCGGCAACTGATCATCCTCAGCTGACAACTCTGGTGCCTCATCTGCTGCCGCAGCTCTCGATGTCGTCACTGCTTTGAACGACGGCGAGACGACGCACCGGCACATCGGCACGTCCCGTGCGAGTGCAGCCACATGTCGATGCACCCCACGTGGAATATGTGCCTGCACACCGGCACCTGCCGCACCATCTCGCCGCCGCGCACGTCCTCCAGGCACACCGAGCACACGACGCTGCTGCTTGCCGCCGCCGCTGCCGGCTCACACCTGCCGTCGCCCTTTAGCGGGCACTGGAACGCGAACGCCGGCGGCGCGTTCACCTGAGCGCACGCGTAGCCCGGCCGCGCGTGGCCGGCTGCCCTGACCGTGACAACTAGCTCCGCACTTGCGCTTGCTCTCGCGTCGCCCCGCCCTGTTGTTGGCCGACGGAGCCATCCCTTTGGCGCGCAGCAGCCGCCGACGCCGAGCAGCAGCGCGGCCAGGGCGGCGACGGCGAGCGCCTTCCAGACGTCGATTGAGGCGGCGAGCACGCAGAAGAGGAAGATGGACAGGCACACCACGGCAATGCCGTAGAAGGGGTTGTAGCCGTCGACCTCATCGACGCCCTCGTCGCCGTCGTCAGCGTTCCTCATCTGGAGCTGGTGCCTTGGGTACAAGTTGAGCATGGTGCGATATATCGGAGAGTGCGTCAGTTAGCTTCAATCGTGTGCACTGCCGCCATGGACGAACCTTTTCGCGGCAATTTATATAGTGTTCGCCATGGTGGTTTGGCACCAGACGGCTTTAGCGTGTCACTGCTGCAGTGCCAGTTTGGTCAATATTTTCATGGCGAATTTAAATAAATAAATGAACATTCAGCTACCCATCCTGTTCATACAACGTATGTGTTACTTTATCCGGATGAACAATTAATAATTAATGGATTATATGTACGTATTAGTGTATTACTACTGACCACCGCCCGGCGGAATTGAGAGCTATGGCTTGTTCGACACGGCCACACGAACTGCACGGCGGCCGACCCTCTTTTGTACGAGCGATGCAGACGCAGCTAGCGAGAGTTTTTCTCGTGTCCAATCTCTCAACTCACGGATAACAGTGAACAAAAAATTAGTATATGTTCCATATATCCTAGGAATCATCAGATGGATGTAGATTTGGCCTCTAAAGAATGTGGTCAGCGTTGTGTACCGAGGAAACGAAATAGATTATTGTTGATTGATGTTCCATTATCGTCAGCAACGACACATTGATGCTGTAGAAGTTAACTGCACCCCTGATATGTCATCCTCCCATCATTCCTGCTTATCCTCACATGGTCAGAAATTGGAAAAAAATCTTGCAATAACTAATTATTAGTTACTCATTTGAAGATTACTTTTTAATCTTATGGGATGCACTTTAAAAAGAGTTGTAACAAAAAAAAACTTACAAAAAGAAAAACGTCATACGCGACAATTTTTTATTTTTTTACGAGAAATACTGCAAGAATACGATGTGAAGGACCGAGAACGGCGACCAGAGAGGGGTGAATGGGAGCCTCAAATTTCTCACAAAATAATTTGGCAACTGTCTCAAAATCACCACCAAAACAACGAGACAAACACCGTGATGTCCACAACCCTAATGAGAGGGTGGATGTTCCCTTGGAACACAGCGACACACCACAAAAGAATCGAAACGAGCAAGATCACAAATGTTGGAAGCACTAATCAGCTATGTGCACATCTTTGATATTTAATAATTAAGCATGCACTGATTGCTTCCTAGCTTGATCGACAACACAGGACAAGAAGATTCAAGACAAGTTGTTGTCTACGCAAACCGAGTAAATAAGCAACTGCCTGCTGAGCACAAATGTTGGAAGCAGTAATCAATTACATACACATCACTGAGATTAAATAGATGAACCTGTAATGATTTCTTCCAATAGCAGAACAGAGAACACGAGATACTACACCTGCTGTCCAGAACCTGTGCTCTTCCTACTAGAAGCTAGAACCACACACAAACACTGCTGCTGCACTTGCTGATTACCAACACACGAAAGTACTAGAGCACAAACAGACAACCTGCCCTCCACCGAGCACAACCTGAGCAGCAATCCGACGAGCAGCACATGAGCAGACTGGACACGACCTGCACAGAACAAACACCAGCTGGGGTGCCCACAACAAACACCGCTCAAGCAAGCACGCACAGTCCCTGAGTACTCGGTGCTGGAAATGCTGCTGCTAGAGTGCTGAACCCATCCCTGCACAGAACAACCACGCGAAGAATAGACTGACGAACCGACAGAAAACAAGGAGCGGCACCAAAAATCACATGAATCTTGACCAAAACTCCATGATTCGATCCCAAACTTTGCACACCATCAATTCAGCCTAGCACAAAACTGTTCCCCGAAAATCATCGCCTGGGATTAACCCAAACTCCGGGAAATCAAGATCGAAGCCAGCACAAAAATAGAGATGGAAATATTTAGAACCTGAGAACGAAAATCACATGAACAAGTGACGAATCCCAAAGGACACGAGGAGGATTCGGGTCTCCATTCCCACTCAAAATCACAGCAAGAACATCCACCAATTTGTCTCACGAGTAGCTAACCCTAGGAAAAATAAAATGACAGCAGAAAATGAGTAGAGGAAAGTGACGAG
Organism: Microstegium vimineum; assembly: GCA_022036555.1. NCBI lineage: Eukaryota > Viridiplantae > Streptophyta > Magnoliopsida > Poales > Poaceae > Microstegium > Microstegium vimineum. Next base: position 36,065,116 of record CM039121.1, on the reverse strand, counting down.
AAGGAGAGGGAGAGCCTGTTTGGGTGTTCCCCTCTCTTCTTATCTAAGACTCTATTACATTTCCCTATTTGCCCATAAACATTTTAGAGCGAACCACCTAGCCCGAGGGACATTATGGTACAACTCTTTTTCAGTCGATTGGACGGCTCCGCTTCCTTCACGAATTTGCTTCGCCTCGACGCAACCTTCGTGATTCCGCCACGTGCCGCCCCGTTCCATCCTCGGAACCTCCGCCCGGGTTTTGAGGCCCAAACCCGCGAAACCTGCCACCGGTAGCTTTCGGCTCAACTACCGAACCTCGAGTTTTGAGGCCCAAACTCGGAAACCGTCCACCGGTGGTTTTGCGGCCCAAACCACCAAACCGCTCGACTCGAGCCACCTTATCCTCGCCCGGTCAGACTCCGAGTCCCGTGAGCCTCCCGCTCGACCCGCTCGTCCGCCGTCTTGACTCGGTCAACTCGGTCTACCTCCGTATCTTCTCGCGCTCGCCGGTGCCAAGTACCAGCCACCACAGCTAGTCCGCCGGCGCCCATAGTCCCTCGGTCCGAGCCCCGCTTCCGCCCTTCACCGCTCTCAGTCCATCGGCACGGAAAACCTCTACTCGACCTTCTCCACGCCATTGACCACTGTCTTCAGGCCTAGCACCTGCACACCACAAGCTGATAGACAGGCAGACACATGCTTTCGCAAGAGTTAGTGATAAACGCTCAAACTGAAATACCCAAGTGTTGATCAATCACCCATCACAAAACTAAACATCATGGGCACATATCAACCATCTGTTCACAATCTCCCCCTTGATGAGTGCATTGTCAACACAAGTGCATTTCAGATTTGAGCCGCAAGGTAAAGCTCTCCAAATGACCAAAAGCTAAGAAAGCCAAAACGGGGTCACTTGAGAGAAGCAAATCGCATCCAAAACTTGGTTCCCAAAGACATGGGCAACGGCTCGGCGCAACCAAGTAAAACAAAGCTAGCCCTCAAGAAGAGGCAAAGGCTCAACATATCTAGCAAAACTCCCCCTGAGCAAAAGCACACTCAAGGTACCAGAGGATGGAAAGAACCAAAGAAGCAAGAATTTCATAAAGTGCACATTTTCTCCCCCTTGATCACATATCTCTCCCCCATGCTTTCTTCCTCTCCCCCTTAAGTGTAGATGGAGTGAAATGCACATCTCTCCCCCTTGTTGACCCATGTAGCTCATCAAAGCTCAAAACTCAAGAAAAGGCCACACATGGCATGAAATGCAAAATGAGTGCAACAAGCTTCATACATAGAGCTAAGACAATGAAAGGATGCTCTAAGTGATGTGATCCTGTGAGAATAGAAAAAGCTCTACGTGCCCAACTAAGACTCAGGTTGAGCTAAAGATCACTTCAGAAGCTATTTTAGAGAGCATTACATGTGTGAGCAAGGAATGGGTATCACCTCCTAGAGACAACTAGACATGGCAAACAAGATAGGACCTATCTCAAAGAAATCTCATGTATAGCAAGTAAAACTATCCCTAGCAAAGTTCATACAACAAGCCAATGACCCAACTGAATAAATTTTTCAAATTTCAGAGTTTTGCAGCCAAATTTCAGTTTTAGGCACTTTTAAGTTGTATGCGAGTGGTTGTAAGCAAAGTGATGCCACTGCTTACCAACCGGCGAAGTCAAAGGACTTAACACACCGGTTTTGGTCATACACGACACCGCTCAAGTATCAACCCATATGGGAAGCAGTCTCGAACACACGGTGAAGTGCTCACAATGCAAACCCAACTCGATCTTTCCAATTCACAAAACAGAGAGCAATTTCATTTTAGATCAATTTTAAGCATGGTGCTCAATGGAAGTGAATGAAACAATGAAGAGCCATAGTTACAAGCTATATATAAGGCAGCCAAAAAGGATCTTCAAAAGCCTACACATGCTAGTGCCATTTCAGAGGTGACATGGGGAATTAAATTCAGTTTTAAAGCTTTTCTAACTTAGCTCTATTGCATATCAAGAGATCAAAGAGAGTCTAAGTTAGGTAACACCATAGACACATAAAGCACCTCAAACAGAGCATAGATTCATTATATCGGTTATAGGTATGAAGCTTAAAAATGAAGTATGTCACAAATGCAAATAAGATGCAAAAAGCAATGACACCAATTAAAAGAAAAAGAAAGAAAAGGCAAATAAGAACCAAAAGAACTATGATACACAAAACTTTCCTCTAAAAAGGACAACAAACACCCAACTCGCCCCAAAGACGAGAAAACGCAGCTTGATCGAGAGGTTTTGTGAGAATATCCACAAGCTGGTTTTGGGTACCGACATGCCGGAGGTCAATGTCGCCCTTCTCATAGTGATCTCTCAAGAAGTGAAAGCGAACATCAATGTGCTTGGTCTTAGAGTGAAGCACGGGATTTTTGGCTACACTAATGGCACTTGTGCTATCGCAAAGCAGAGGCACTTTAGTAAGCTCAAGACCAAAATCCTTCAAAGTCGCAATCATCCAAAGCAACTGCGAACAACAGCTAGCCGCGGCAACGTACTCAGCTTCGCACATCGACTGTGCCACGCTAGACTGTTTGCGAGAAGACCAAGACACCAAAGAAGATCCGAGAAACTGACAAGTCCCAAAAGTGGACTTCCGATCAAGACGACAACCGGCGAAATCGGCATCAGAATAACCACAAAGCACAAGAGAGGAGGAGGCGGAAAACCAAAGTCCAAATTCGGGAGTGAAGCGCAAGTACCTCATGATGCGTTTCACCGCCTACTTGTGCGAAGTTCGTGGGGACGCCTGAAAGCGTGCACACAAGAAGACGGCGAACTGAATGTCCGGCCGAGTCGCTGTCAGGTACAAGAGCGACCCGATCATGCTTCGGTACTCCGTCTGATCCACCGCTTCTCCTTCCTCATCCGCATCCAAGGCAGTTGTAGTCGACATGGGCGTCGAGAGGGGCTTTGCCTCGCCCATATCAAACTTCTTCAGGATGTCCTTTGTGTACTTGCATTGGTGCACAAACTTCCTTCCCGGGTTTGCTTGATTTGCAACCCGAGAAAGAAGGTCAGCTCTCCCATCATGCTCATCTCCTCTCCCATCATGCTCATCTCAAATTCCCTGCTCATAAGATCTACAAACTTGGCAACAAGAGTATGAGAAGAACCACCAAAGATGATATCATCCACGTAAATCTGGACTAGGAGAGTGTCTTTGCCTTACTTGAGGAGAAAAGCGTCTTATCTACCGATCCCATTTTAAAACCCTTAGCAAGCAAAAACGTTTTCAACCTATCATACCATGCTCTAGGGGCTTGTTTCAAACCATACAAGGCTTTGTGGAGTTTAAAAACATGGTTTGGAAACTTGGGATTTTCGAAACCGGGAGGTTGTCTAACATACACTTCCTCCTCTATGTAGCCATTTAGGAAAGCACTTTTAACATCCATTTGAAAAAATTAAAACCCTTAGAAGCCGGAAAAGCTAGAAGAATTCTAATGGCTTCTAAACGAGCTACAGGAGCAAAGGTTTCCTCATAATCTATTCCCTCCTTTTGACAAAAACCTTGCGCTACCAACCTAGCCTTGTTACGCACTACCACCCCATCCTCACTTTGTTTGTTCTTGAAAACCCACTTGGTTCCTATAGGGTGGCAACTTGGTGGTGGTGGCACTAAAACCCAAATGCGGTTTCGCTCAAAGTTCTCTAACTCCTCATGCATGGCATTAACCCAATCCGGATCCATCAAAGCGTGTCCAACATCTCGGGGCTCAAAAGACGCGACAAAAGCCGAATGAGCAAAATGAGAGATACAATATGACCTGGAGCGTGTGGTACGCTCGTTGATGTCGCCAATCATAGTGTGAGGAGGATGGCGATGCTGAATGTGTAGTGGCGCCTCATGTGAAGAAGTCGCCTCTCCCTCGACAGCAGCTGGAGCTCCCTCAGGTGCAAAGGGCACAGATTGAGGAAGCTGCTCGAACGGTCCCCAAGTCGAAGAAGTAGAGGGGTCGGGGCCGTGAGCCGAAGTGGACGTCGTAGGGTCGACGGGGACAGCCGGTGGAGTCGGCTCAGGATCACCCCAATCGACATTGTCCTGCTCCTCCACAAAGATGCTAGTGTTCACCTCATCATCACCTGCAAGCTCAAAAGCAGTGGAAACACAGGGCATAGTCTCATCGAAGGTAATCTCACAAGTCTCCATCACTCGATTAGTCTCAAGGTTAAGAGCACGATAAGCACGAGAGTCAGTAGAATAACCAAGAAAGATATCGTCAGAAGACCGTGATTCAAACTTATCCAACTTACCGCCCTTTTTGAGGATGAAACACCTGCACCCAAACACCCGTAGGTGACTTACCTTGGGTGGTCTCCCAAATTGCAACTCATAAGAAATCTTCTTCTTGAAAGCTCGGAGAAAAATGCGATTGGAAACATAGCAAGCAAAACTGAGTGCTTCGGCCCAATACCGCCTAGGAGTCCTATGCTCATCGAGCATCGTCCTGGCCATCTCAACAAGGGTCCGATTTTTGCGTTCAACAACACCATTCTGCCGGGGAGTGTAAGGAGAGGAAAATTGGTGATCCAAACCCAAAGAAGAGCAAAGAGATGCAAATTAAGAATTCTTGAATTCTGTGCCATTGTCACTGCGAATAGCTCTCATGGCATGCTTAGGTAGCTCATTTTGCAATCTCAAAATCAGATCACGCACATGCATAAAGGCCTCATCCTTACTCTCCAAAAAGAACACCCAAGAGTACCTCGAGTAGTCATCAACGACTACATCCACATACCACTTTTCTCCTTCCGACCTAACCCAAGCTGGACCAACTGTGTCCATGTGTAAGAGCTCGCCGGGTTGTGAGGTCATAATTTGAGTTACGGGAGGATGGGAAGCAGCAACCATCTTGCCATGTCTGCAAGGATGGCAAACCAAATCTTTCTCGAACTTCAGCTTTGGCAATCCTTGGATAAGGTCCATTGAGATAACCCTTGCAAGCAAGTCAAAACTCAGATGTCCCAATCTCCTATGCCACTTCCAAAGCTCGGAAGAAGAACCGGCAAGAAGACAACGAGAAGGTCCGAAAGAGATAGAAAAATCCGCACGAAAAACCTTCCCAAAGGGTAAAATCCGGCAAACAAGCTCACCGCGAGAGTCCAAAATCCGAGACAAGTTTGGCTTAAAGCTCACTTCAAAACCGTCTTCAAGGAGTTGCGAAACCGAGAGAAGGTTAAAATGCAAATTCGCAACCAAAGCAACATCCTTGAGGACAAAAGACGAATTGACTCGGATGGACCCCCGGGAGACAATCTTACCTTTACTCTTGTCCCCGAAGGTGATGTACTCGGTGTGGCACACGGGGTCGAGGCTGGAGAACCACTTGGCACTTCCGGTCATATGGCGTGAACATCCGGAATCCACAAGCCAAGTCTCCTCCAGTCCTCCTTCCTACATCAATAGGAAGACATAGGATGAGCAAACGGCGCAACACTGGGGTTAGTAAACTGTGAAGGATACCAGTGTTGTCCCATTTGCCCAAAGAATGAGTTAGGAGAAAAACCAAACATCTCTTGCTCCACGGGAGGATAGCGATCACCACGATAGGGAAAACGTGGTCCGCTAAAGAAGGGTGGAGTAAAGACACCATTACGAGGCCCGTAGTCGTATGGATCACGACCGGTACCCCGCCGGGCACGACCACCACGTGGTCTCGCCTCCTGAGGTCTAGCACCTTGAGGCATTGTACCTCTAGGCCTAGAAGTGCGCCTCTAAACTTTCGGTTCACGCACCCCAACTCGTGGGTGGTACATGTCCCGGTTGTTCAACTCAACCTGCCTCCGATCATCTCTCTTCCTCCTAAAGCAAAACTCAGCCAAGTGCCCATCCCGCTCACAATACTCAGAATGGTACCTCACCACACTCTTGGTAGGCACTTTCTTGTTGGGTTGGGTGGCTCTAGCTTTCTTAGGAAGTGGATCACTAGAGATTTCTGGCAGTGTGTCAAGTGGGTTACGAAGGTGGTTCGGTTTGACAATCCACACTTGCTTCTGTGGAGTGGTTTTGGGTGGCTCTTCAAACACACCATTTCTCACAGGAAACTTGGAGGGGTCGGTAGGCTTAGGTGGAGTGATCTTGATAAGTTTGGGTGTTGTGGTGGGTTTCTCATTCTCGCTCAACCCACTGCACTCACCGATCTTACCGAACATGCTATCATCCTTCCCACCTATAGCAAAGCCTACTCCCACGCTGCCAGCCCTTTTGCATTGGCTAAGCATCATCCCCAACTGCGGCTCTCGGCAAGACACCCAGCTCAAGATGGACCGAAGGTATGTGTTTTCTTCCTCGGTACGCATCTTGTCGTGTCTGCACGACGCGATCTCAAGCTCCAAAGCCTCAAAGCGATCCGACTCTCTAGTGCTATCTGAGCTGACCTTCTCTAACACAACAATCCTAGCATCCTTCTGTGCCAGCTCAGAACGCAAGCCTAAGCAAGACTTGCACGCACCAAGTAAGCTAGGCCTAGCCTTCAGCTCACTAATCTCCTCAAGTAGAGTGCCATACTTGTCCTGGAGAGTGACAAGATCAGACATGTGGATGGCACAAGCATCACACTCTACCTCCTCGGTAACCACGACTTGTGCCTTAGCAAACTCTAGCTCATGAAGCGTGCTAAGGTACTTCGCCTTGAAATCATTCCTCTCACAAGCGGCACGCTTGAGCAAAGCATCCTGACTAAGCAAGGTATCGTTCAGAGACTCAAGCTCGAGAGAGAGGGATTCAATGGTGGGTGATACCTCGGGTGTGTCGGAGTCGTAGTCGTAGTCGGGGCCATCCTTGCGCTTTCCGACCTTGCTTTCTTCAATCACCATGGTGTAAAAGCCACCGTGCTTGGCGTCGGCGTAGAAGCAGAGGCCGTTGAGCTTGTCCTCAACCTTTCCCTTCGACTCATCGTCGCTTGAGGAAGAGCCCCCGTCGGAGGAGGCATCGATGTCGCTGAGGGAGGCGAGGAAGGCTCGGTGCTTGGCCTTTACCTTGTCAATCACCTTCTTCGAGGATCTCCGGTTGTAGCCGCCCTTGGCCTTGTGCTTGTCCTCGAAGCGGTGCTCGCGCTTGTCCTTGCGCTTGGTGAAGTCACCCGCAGCTTTCTTGGGGCAGTTTGAGATGAAGTGATCCTCATCACCGCAACGGTAGCACCCCTTGGCCGAGCCACCACGTCGTCGGTTCAAGCAGTTGTTGTGAAACCGTGAGAACTTAGTGATGACCAAGGCCAGCTCATCATCTCCAAGCGCCTCCACTTGTTCCTCTGTCACAGAGATCAAAGACAAAGCGAACGAAGAGTGTGAAGGGTTAGAGGAAGAAGAAGACACACCGCCGGGGCCGAAAACCAACACCATGGATGGGTTCGACGTGTTCTCAAGCTTGGCCCGGGTCGGGTGGTCAATCTCCGAGGACTTGAGCTTGTTGAACAGCTCGTCCATGGTCAGGGCATCATAGCCCGGTGACTCCTGAATGGCAGCCACCTTCATCTCCCACACCCTCCGATCAAGAGCATGCAAAAGCTTGATAGCCATCTCATGATCATCATAGGGCCAGTTGGCTCGATTAGCACACATCTTGTTGACGATAGATTGGAAGCGAGTGAATATCCCGTCAATAGATTCGCCGGCCAACTGTACGAAGTTCTCGTACTCCCTACGGTATGTGTCGAAGAGTCTAGACTTGATCTGAGGATTACCCTCATGATATCGCACAAGTGTTTGCCAGATCTCTCGCGCCGTAGTGAGATTCGAGACTCGCTCAAACTCAGGAAGTGACAAACTCGAGAAGAGGATACTTCGTGCTCGACTGTTTGCGTTGTGTTGAGTGATTTGGAGTTGGTCAACACGAGCCGCAAGAACACGATAGTCCTCATTCTCACAGATCTCCCATATGTTTGAATCAACTCCTTGTAGATAGGCGGACATGCGCACCTTCCAGTAGGAGAAGTTCGTTCCATCGAAAAACGAAGGTTTGCCAACACCTCGCTCCATGTTGCCTTCGCGGATCAAGAACCGTTTAAGGTGGAATGATCCTTAACCGGCTCTGATACCAATTGAAGGACCGAGAACGACGACCAGAGAGGGGGTGAATGGGAGCCTCAAATTTCTCACAAAATAATTTGACCACTGTCCCAAAATCACCACCAAAACAACGAGACAAACACCGTGATGTCCACGACCCTAATGAGAGAGTGGATGTTCCCTTGGAACACAGCGGGACAGCACAAAAGAATCGAAATGAGCAAGATCACAAATGTTGGAAGCACTAATCAGCTATATGCACATCTTTGATATTTAATAATTAAGCATGCACTGATTGCTTCCTAGCTTGATCGACAACACAGGACAAGAAGATTCAAGACAAGTTGTTGTCTACGCAAACCGAGTAAATAAGCAACTGCCTGCTGAGCACAAATGTTGGAAGCAGTAATCAATTACATACACATCACTGAGATTAAATAGATGAACCTGTAATGATTTCTTCCAATAGCAGAACAGAGAACACAAGATGCTACACCTCCTGTCCAGAACCTGTGCTCTTCCTGCTAGAAGCTAGAACCACACACAAACACTGCTGCTGCACTTGCTGATTACCAACACATGAAAGTACTAGAGCACAAACAGACAACCTGCCCTCCACCGAGCACAACCTGAGCAGCAATCCGACGAGCAGCACATGAGCAGACTGGACACGACCTGCACAGAACAAACACCAGCTGGGGTGCCCACAACAAACACCGCTCAAGCAAGCACGCACAGTCCCTGAGTACTCGGTGCTGGATACGCTGCTGCTAGAGTGCTGAACCCATCCCTGCACAGAACAACCACGCGAAGAACGGACTGACGAACAGAGAGAAAACAAGGAGGGTACGAATGTAAGGGATACCCTAAACCCTTCGATAAATTAACGTCAAACATAACAACTATTTTTAAGGTAGGGACCAGCCCACTGCTCAGTAAAGCATGACCCATCGCTCGAGGTCCCCCTCTACACCAGCTATGGCGACAAGTCACGGGCCGGCCCACCTCGACACCGAATGACGGACGAGGAGTCGTTCGAACGACCCTCGGCCCCCACCTCGACGTCAAGGGACGGACCGAGGGTCGGATGAACGACCCCCCGGCTCCTACCTCGACGATAAATGACGGACCGAGGGGGCGAGCGAACGACCCCCCGGCCCCCACCTCTCCCTCGACCTCTACCTCGACCTCTACCTCGACCTCTACCTCAGCCTCTCCGACCCCGTCTCTGCTCTGACCCCGTCTGTGCTCCGACCCTACCTCAAAGATGAGCGACGGACCAGGGGTCGAACGGACGACCCCCGCATGAGAGGCTCGTTTAACCCAACTGCTCCCGGCATGGGTTAAAGTGAAACCACCTAACGACATGGGCGCCCGCGTCCGCTGTCAAACCCGCCAACTCCCCGTCAAGTCCCCGATTCCTGTCAACTGTGCCGCCACTGTCGCCACTACGCGAGTTCGGACTCCAGCAGTACCCCTCGGGAAGTGAACAGTACGGGCCTCGACGACGACTTCGGGCATGCGACAGAGCCACCGGGGCTCGACCCCCCCCCTCGACCGAGGGGCTCGACCCCTTTCTTCAACAACTCCAGTATGGGGGCCGTCCCATTCGCCCCGTCCCGCTTCAGCCGTGGGATTCGTGCCCGTCTGCGGACGCTGTGCCGCGGCGACTTCTACTGCCACCACGACCGGGGACGCCAGAAGGACGGGAAGGCCATGCCGCCACAGTGCTCAACGTCTCTCCGCCAACACTGTGCCTCGGACACGCTACCCGTACTGCCACAGTTAGGACTCTGTACCCTCGGACCTCCCTTGGTCTATAAAAGGGGACGCCGAGGCAGAATAAAGAGGGATCTCCGAGATTGGCTGGATCCTGAAATCTCCGGGACTTCGGTTCAGACTCTCACACTCCACGCATACATACCCCGCCGCTCGATCGACCCCTCGGGTGGCAAACCCGCAGCCTAGGGCAAACCCGCTAGCCTTAGACCGCAGCTCACTCTGAGCAACCCCGTGTAACACAGCTTGTACCCCCCCTGTACGAGCACGTTTTGGGTGCGAGATAATACAAGTCGTCCTCCCCCGCTGGACATAGGGCCTTCTTTGTCCGAACCAGGATAAACCTTGTGTCCATCTTGCATCACGTCTGAGAGAGGGAGCACGCGATATACAAATTTACTCGTTGGTGGTCTTGACCCCCAGGTCATAACACCGACAGTTGGCGCGCCAGGTAGGGGGAATTGCGTGTCGATCAACTCCAAACTACTCTCTCAGATGGATTCCACCATCCCACCGTTTCCATTTACCACCGTCGTCTGGTTCGGTAGTCTAGGATTTGTATCCACGGACCAGGGCGACTTCGTAGTCTTTCCCTCTGCTCGTGGCCTGGACGCCAGTAGCACCGGTACGCCGGGGCCAGCAAGGGCCAGGCGACGGCCACTCCGCTTGCGCCTCTGCCCTGCGATCAGGAGGAGGCGTGAGCGGCTCCGACGCGCTCGTCGTCGTGCAGATTCCGAGGTGCCGAACGTCGTTTCCCCGGCCCCAGCTGGTGATACAGTCCCTTCTCCCAGGGGTCCATTTGACCCATGCTCGTGGGCCGAGGGTGGGCGCCCCTCTGAGTGGGACTTTGGCGTCCCTGGGGGTCCCCGCAGCCTCTCCGACACACTCGACCCCATCATCACCGCATGACCCATTCCCGCGCGGGCACCACGACAGTGCAGGGCTCTCTTCCGCCCTCGCAGGATTGCAGATACGGGCACGTGGCGGGTCTCCAGGGACTCTGCCGCGTGCGATGGCCGTTCTCGTCACCACCTCCTCACCGGGCGAACCGGGACTACCCCGTACATGGGGCACGCTACGGCGACGCCTGGAGGAGGAGGAAAGGGGACTCTTCCCCCACTTCTACCACACTGACCCCGACTCGGACTCTCCCGACGAGAGTTACGACTCCACCCGGGAGTGCTTCCACCTCGACGAACAAGCCGACCCGTAGGACGACGTCGATGACACCGCGGCCACCAAAGAAGGAGGAGGGGCCAACGCTACACCGGCACGAGATGCCAACCCCCCAAGTTCTGATAGAGCCGATCCACCCCCAGATGTCCAGATTGCGCAAGTCCGAGAGCTTCTCAGCAAGCTCGAGGAGGAGCGCCTGCGTCTTCAGCAGCTCGAGCACGCCCTCGAGCGGGATCGGGGGCGTCCTCAGGGTGGAGGAGCTCGCGAGTGGGCCTGGGAAGTCCACCGACAGATCGTCGAGGAGGGGGCCGTCGAACCCCAAGTCTTCAACCGCGCCAGCCAGAATGTCGTAGCGGCCGCGATGCTGCTCCGCGACATGCCGGCGCCATCGACCCCCCAAGCACGGCGTATCAGGGACGAAATCCAGGGGCTTCTCCAAACTGCGGCCGTGCAGCAGGCGGAGAGCTCAGCCTCGAGGCGTCGAGGGGCTGCCTCTGAGCGACAAGCAGTGCCCCCCCGACAAAATCGAGAGGTGTCCGTCCATCAAAACAAGGCACCCCAGGGCCAAGTCGAGCGATGACCGGTTCAGGAACGCCTCGTCGACGATCGACCCCCTCGGGTGAACAATCGACGTCGGTACGGCGACGCCGAGGCTCGAGGCTACAGCGCTCACAGGGGTGGGCGCTACGACAGCGACGAAGACCGATGTCGGTCAACGGAGCCGCCGGGGCCCCGAGTCTTCAGTAGAACCATCCGGCGGGCCTCCCTGCCCGTCTGTTTCCGTCCACCCACCAGCCTGGTCAAGTACAACGGCGAAACCAACCCAGAACTCTGGCTTGCCGACTTCAGGCTGGCATGCCAGCTGGGTGGAGCCGACAATGACCACGTCATCATTCGGCAACTTCCACTATTCCTCTCCGACACCGCTCGAAGGTGGCTCGAGGAGCTACCCCCGGACTTGATCCAGGACTGGCCCGACCTGGTCCGGATCTTCGAGGGCAACTTCAAGGGCACCTACGAGTGGCCGGGCAACCCCTGGGACCTTCGCAGCTGCAAGCAGATGCCAGGGGAGACCCTCCGCGCCTTCCCCCGCCGATTCTCGAAACAACGCACCGCACTGACCCACATCTCCGACCACGAGGTCATCACGGCGTTCATCGCCGGGACAACCTGCAAGGAGTTGGTGCGGGAGCTGGGGTGAAACACCCCCAAGACCGCCAACGAGCTCATGGACGTCATCGCCAACTACGCAGCTGGCGAAGAGGCCGTTGGCGCATTCTTCCAGATACCCCCAGGGAAGGGGAAAGGCAAGGCGGATGAGCCCGGAGGCTCGGACGACGGGCCCAAGAAGAATAATGGGCCCAGAAGGAACAATGACGGCAACGGCGGCCGGAAGAAGAAGAAGAAGAACCAACTAGGCCGACGCAACATCGAGCCCAACGTCGAGCACGATGACGAGCCCGACGACCTTGTCGCTGCGGCAGACATGAAGAAGCCTCGAGGGCCCCCTCCCGACGGGGGCGTCTTCGATAAGATGCTGAAGGAGCCTTGCCCCTATCATATGGGGCCGGCCAACCACCGCCTCGAGGACTACCGCATGCTCCGAAAGCACTTCGTCCCTCCTGGCTTCAGGAGAGATGACGGCAAAGAAGACCCGCCCTGTGACGCCCACGTCAGGTGCGATGTCAAAAAAGGAGGCTTCCCCAAAATCCACGACTGCTACATGATCTACGGGGAACCCTCGACTCGTCTCACCACGCGCCAGCGCAAGAGGGAGTGTCGAGAAGTTTTTTCCGTTCGAGCCCAGGCTCCGCGGTACCTCGACTGGTCCCATACGCCGATCACCTTCGATCAGGACGACCACCCCGAGCACATCCCCAACGCAGGGGCTTACTTGCTCGTCGTCGCCCCGATCATCCTCAACACGCGCCTCACCAAGGTACTCATGGATGGGGGGAGCATCCTCAACATCATCTACGCCGAGACCCTCGACCTCCTGGGGATCCTGAGGACCATGCTCCTGCCCAGCACGGGGGGGGGGGGGGGTTCCACGGGATCGTCCTAGGGAAGAAGGCGCTCCCAATCGGCCGCATCAAGCTACCGGTCTGTTTCGGCATCCCCTCGAACTTCCAAAAGGAAGAGCTCACCTTCGAGGTGGTCGCGTGGCGAGGCACCTACCACGCCATCATCGGTAGACCGGGATACGCCAAGTTCATGGCGGTCCCGAACTACACCTACCTCAAGCTCAAGATGCCGGGGACCTCGGGGGTCATCACCGTCGACACCTCCTACGAGCACGCATACGACTGCGACGTCGAGTGCGTGGAGAAAGCCAAGGCCCGCGAAGATTCGGCAATCCTCGCAGCCCTCGACGACTTGTCCAGAGAGATCCCCGACCCCAAGCGACACGCGAGCAACTTCAAGCCGGCGGAAGACACGAAGACCGTCCCGCTCGACCCCAGCCTCGCGGATGGGAAGGCGCTGACGATCAGTGCCACCCTCGAGCCCAAATAGGAAGCAGTGCTCGTCGACTTTCTCCGTGCGAATGCTGACGTGTTCGCATGGAGTCCCTCGGATATGCCGGGCATTCCGAGGGAGGTCGCCGAGCACTCGTTGGACATCCGAGCCGGGTCCAAACCGGTGAAGCAACGCCTGCGCCGCTTCGACGAGGAGAAGCGCAGGATCATCGGGGAGGAGGTCGACAAGCTTTTGAAGGCCGGATTCATCAAGGAGGTGCATCATCCCGAGTGGTTAGCTAATCCCGTGCTTGTAAAGAAAAAGAATTGGAAGGATAGGATGTGTGTAGACTACACTAGTCTAAATAAAAGCGTGTGCCAAAGTTCCTTTTCCTTTACCACGTATCGATCAAATAGTAGATTCGACTTCGGGATGCGAAACCCTCTGCTTCCTTGATGCGTATTCCGGTTACCACCAAATAAACATGAAGGAGTCCGATCAGCTCGCGACCTCCTTCATCACTCCCTTCGGCATGTTTTGCTACCTCACCATGCCCTTCGGCTTGCGAAACGCCGGGGCCACCTACCAGCGATGCATGCTCCACGTCTTCGGGAAACACATAGGGCCGACCGTCGAGGCCTACGTCGATGACATCGTGGTCAAGTCCAGAACCATCGGAAACCTGGTCGGAGACCTCGAGATCGCGTTTGGGTGCCTTAGGGCTAATCGCATAAAACTAAACCCTGAGAAGTGTGTCTTCGGGGTCCCTCGAGGCATGCTCTTAGGGTACATAGTTTCCCAGTGCGGGATCGAGGCCAATCCCGAGAAGGTAACCGCGATCACGAGGATGGGCCCGATGAACGACCTCAAGAGGGTGCAAAGGGTCACTGGGTGCCTCGCCGCCCTCAGTCGCTTCATCTCGAGGCTCAGAGAGAAGGCCCTACCCCTTTACCGCCTCCTGAAGAAGACGGAACACTTCGCGTGGACCGCCGAAGCCGAGGAATCGCTCTCGAGACTCAAGGCCTTGCTCACCTCGCCCCCGGTCTTGGTACCCCCGAGTCCGGCCGAGCCTCTCTTGCTCTATGTCACAGCAACTACCCAGGTAGTCAGCGCGGTCATAGTAGTCGAGAGGGAGGAGGACGGACACGCCCTGCCGGTTCAGAGGCCTGTCTACTACGTGAGCGAGGTCCTTTCCGAGACCAAGACGAGGTACCCCCACATCCAGAAGCTGCTGTACGCGATCGTCCTCACTCGGCGTAAGCTCAAGCACTATTTCCTAGGCCACCCGGTCACTGGGGTCTCATCTTTCCCCCTCGGAGAGATAATCCAGAACCGGGAGGCGTCTGAAAGGATCGCCAAGTGGTCAGCCGAGCTCATGGGGGAAACTCTCACCTACGCACCTCGGAAGGCCATCAAGTCTCAGGTACTGGCAGACTTCGTTGCAGAATGGACTGACACCCAACTACCCCTAGCGCAGGTTCAGAGCGAACTCTGGACCATGTACTTCGACGGATCGTTGATGAAGACGGGAGCAGGCGCCGGATTGCTGTTTATATCACCCTCAGGGGTCCATATGTGCTATGCCATCCGCCTCCACTTCCCCGCCTCCAACAACGTCGCCGAATACGAGGCTCTCGTCAGCGGCCTGCGCATCGCCATCGAGCTTGGGGTTCGACGCCTCGACGTGCGAGGGGACTCTCAGTTGGTGATCGACCAAGTGATGAAAGATTCGAGCTGCCACGACCCCAAAATGGAAACCTACTGCAAGGAGGTCCGAAAACTCGAGGACAAATTCTACGGCCTCGAGCTCAACCACGTCGCCCGTTGGTACAACAAAGCTGCCGACGAGCTGACCAAAATCGCGTCTACTCGAGGCACGGTCCCTCCCGACATCTTCTCGAGGGATCTTTATAAGCCGTCCGTCGACCTGGACTCAGGGGCTCCCGCCCTCGAGCAAGGGGTCGACCCACCCCCCTCAACCGATCCCCCCTCGAGCGGGGGAGAGGTCATGGAGATCGACGGGGCCGTGCAGCACCAACCCCTCCGACGGATTGGCGCGCGCCTTACCTCGAGTACCTGACGCGAGGCGAACTCCCGGAAGACCGCACGGAAGCCCGTCGTGTAGCTCGACGTGCCAAAACCTACGTCCTGTACGGGGATGGCCACGAACTATATCGACAAAGCCCGTCGGGTGTACTTCAACGCTGCCTCACCCTCGAGGAGGGGAGGGCATTGCTGAAGGATCTACACTCGGGGGCTTGTGGCCACCACGCGGCGCTGAGAACGCTGGTAGGAAGTGCCTTTCGACAGGGCTTCTACTGGCCGACCGCTGTCAACGACGCCACCAAACTCGTTCGATCTTGCAAGGGATGCTAGTTCTATGCCTGACAGACCCACCTACCCGCCCAAGCTCTTCAGATGATACCCATAACTTGGCCGTTCGCAGTATGGGGGCTCGACATGGTCGGCCCCCTGAAAAGAACCAAGGGTGGCCACACTCACCTCCTCGTGGCTATCGACAAATTTTCGAAGTGGATCGAAGCTCGACCCATCGCCAACATCCAGTCTCGACAAGCCGTCCTGTTCTTCACCGACATCATCCACCGCTTCGGGGTCCCCAACGTCATCATCACCGACAACGGCAGGCAGTTCACCGGCCAAAAGTTCCTGGACTTCTGTGACCATCACCACATCAGGGTGAATTGGTCCGCAGTTGCCCACCCTCGAACTAACGGTTAGGTCGAGCGTGCCAACGGTATGGTGTTGCAGGGCCTCAAGCCGAGGATCTTCGACCGGCTGAACAGACATGGAAGGAGATGGGTCGACGAGCTGCCCGCTGTGCTATGGAGTCTCCGAACGACACTGAGTCGAGCCACGGGGTTCTCCCCATTCTTCTTGGTCTATGGGTCCGAGGCCGTCCTCCCCACGGACCTCGAGTACGGGTCCCCTCGACTAAAAGCCTACAGCGAGCAAGCCAACACGGTAGCCCGAGAGGACTCCCTCGACCAGCTCGAGGAAGCCCGTGATGTGGCCCTCTTCAAGTCGGCACGGTACCAGCAGACGCTGCGGCGCTACCACGACAAAAACGTGCGCAAAAGTGACCTCAACGTCGGCGACCTCGTTCTGCGCCGTCGACAAAGCAACAAGGGGCGTCACAAGTTGACACCACCTTGGGAGGGACCCTTCATCGTGGCAGAGGTGCTGAAGCCCGGCACTTACAAACTGAAGAACGAGAAGGGCGAGATCTTCACCAACGCGTGGAACATCGAACAACTACGTCGCTTCTATCCCTGAGGCCCCAGGGCCTTGTACATTTTCGCATTTATGTACAAATCCTCGAATGAATAAAATGTTCTCGAAACACATTTTACATTCGTTCGCATCTCGAAGGTAGCCTCGACTTTGCCCCGACAAAGTCGAGCTCCCCTCGGGGGCTGACAGGAGGGCACCCCCCTCCTAAGCCCTCGAAAAACTCGAACATTTTTTTCGAAACCCGACTCTCCCTCTCGATCTTCGCCTCGAGTATGCTTCATAACTAAGTAAAGGTGCCTCGAACTCCCTAAGGGTCGAGGGTGTCGTCGAGCCAGGGACCCACCTACGCCCTAGGGCTACGGTATCCCGCTCGCCACCCCCCTTCCAGGGATACGAGCGTGCGTCAAACACTTAGTTCACAAGCGTCGACTCAGGTGAAGAAAAGCAGAGAGAGCTCGAGAAGTAGAAATAACGAGACGCACCCGTCTACAGCACTAAGGTAGCCTCGACTTTTCCCCAGCAAAGTCGAGCCTCCCTCGGGGGCTAACAGGGGGGCACCCCCCCCCTAAGTCCCCGAAAAACTCGAACGTTTTTTCGAAACCCGACTCTCCCTCTCGTTCTTTCCCTCGAGTACGCTTCATAACTAAGCAAAGGCGCCTCGAACTCCCTAAGGGTCGCGGGTGTCGTCGAGCCAGGGACTCACCTACGCCCCAGGGCTACGGTATCCCCGCTAGCCACCCCCCTTCCAGGGATACGAGCGTGCGTCCAACACTTAGTTCACAGGCATTGACTCAGGCAAAGAAAGGCAAAAAGAGCTCGAAAAAACAAAAATAACTGTGTATCTCGATCAAAATGCTATATACACAAAAAGCCCTCGGGGGCTTGGCATTGTATCAGTACAAGGGCCTAACTATTACATGGACCTTCTTGTACAGATGTGGCTCGCATGCCCAGGACTACTTTTCGAGGGTGTCGGCGTCCTCAAGAAGCAATGCAGGAAGTTGGGCATCACCCGTTGGCTCATCAACACCTTCCGAGGGCTACTCGGCGCCCTCTTCGTCCGTCGAGGGGATCACCTCGGGTTCGAAGAGTTTCGCCAGCTGGCCTCCAGGCACCTCTGCGTGATCCATCAACTCTTGGCACTTCGCATCGTTCTCCTCCTCGGTCAGCCTCGGGTCGGTGGCAAACCCGTCGACAACGAGGTTGAGGTCTACGTCGTAGAGAGAGTTGACGACCGCGAGGGCCCGGTTCACGCCCACATGCAGGGCAGCACGGACGTTCTCCGTCACCCCCCGCGTCATGGAGTAGAAGCGGCGCAGCAGGGAGTCCCCCCGAGCATCGCCCTCGACCTCCGGCTCCGGCTTGACCGATAGGTCGTTGCAGAAAATGTTGATGACGTCCGCGAGCTTCGCGTTGAGGTTCGCCTCAGTCCCAAGAAGGCCCTGGAGGTTGTTCAGGTCCTCGCGGGCGCGGACCTTATCCACTGCGAGCTCTGCCAAAACAAGCACGCAACACGGTCAAAACCCAAAAGAGCAGGAAGAAGGGTCGAGACAGGACAAATTCTTTAACACTCTCGAAACACCCACCTTGGGCATGCGCGTCCAGGGTGGCGTAGGCCTGCTCGGTCTCCTTGAGCTGGCGGCGGACGTCGACAAGGTCGGAGGCCTGACCCCTGACCTTGGCCTCGAGGCCCTCGATGGTTTTTCCTGCGTCATCGAGGGCCCTCTTCTGGTTCATCGCCACCACGCCCAGGGAGGTCGCGCGGGTCCGAGCCTTCTCCTCTAAGGCGGCCAGAGCGTCGCGCTCGCGGGAGACGGAGTCGAGGTCTCCCCGGAGCCCTCAGATACTCTCGCTCGCCCGGGCCAGCTCCTCCTTCAGCCGGGCGGCCTCCTCCTCGGCCTTGCGCTTGGCCTCGAGGGCAGCGTCCCGCTCCTGCCCGAGGGTGACGGAGGACTGAAGGGTGAGGTCGAGCTTCGTCTGCGCCATCGGCAAGGTCGCCCAGGCTTCCTTCTGAACGGCCTCGTAGCCGGCCCTCGCGTGGGCGACCTTGGATTCGGCATCCTCCCAGACGGCTGCCGCCTCAGCCCTTGCGCGGGCGGCCTCATCTTCCGCCCTGTCCAACGAGGCGCGAAGGGTCGAGAGTTGTCCCTGTACCCGGACGATGTACTGGGACTTCTCGTAAGACCTCACCCGCAGCGCCTGACGACGATAAAAGGGAAAACCGTCAGTAAACAGCGATCAGATATTCCAAGTAAAATCTAAGGGAGAGCGAAACCCACCTCCATCCCCTGGCGTATGTCCGCGGAGGCAACCTCCGCAGCGAGGCTCACCGAGCGCTCGAACCAGGCCCGATACTCCTCGACGTGCTCCCACCGTCGGAGCTCGGCCTGGTCGTCGAGCGTTAGGAGGGGCTGCTCGGGGTCTTGAGGGTCTGCCAGCTCAAGAACTTCCTGGCCCCAGGCCCCATTGCGAGCGGCGATCCTTTCCTCGACGTCCAACGTGACACCCCGGCGCACGGCGGCAGGATCCATGTCGCCTGGGCCACCCCGCGAGGACGTCGACGGCCCCGCTGAGCCGTCGCCACCAGGAGAAGAAGACCCCGGCCAGTAGAACGGCCCTGCGCGGTGAAAGACTCGAAGAAATTAGCACCCCGCAATGCAAACCCACTGCGTCTCGAGTAAGTCGAAGCACGGCTTACCTCGAGATGACGCCCCCCAGCCTCGAGGGGAGGCCAACCCACCCCCGGCTTCGCCCGAGGGACCGCGACGGTGGTCGTCTCCGCCGAGCCCACCAGCTCGGCCACCATCTCGTCCACCTCGGCGGGGGTGGGCTCCATCAACATCCCGCCCTGCGCCGGCGCGGGTGTTGCGTCGGGCCGCTCGACCCGATCTTCCTCCTCGAGCCCCGGCGTCGACGAAGGGCCCTCGGGTGCGTCGGCAGTCGTGCCCTCACGCTCGAGCCGGAGTCGAGCCTCCAGCGCAGCTAGGCCCTCGGGCCAACGCCCCGGCGTTGGGTGAGCCGGAGCCTCCTCCTCGTTCACGGGGGCCTGGGGCCCGACCACCTCCACCACCCCGGCCGCAACCACCGTCGACGAAGGCCCTGCACCCCCAGGGGCGCCGGGTGCGGTTCCTTCTGACGGCCGCGCGGGCGCCACGACCGTCGCTTCGGCGGCCACCGCCGGCGCGCTTGCCTCCTCCGCCGTCTGAGCAGACGCCGAGCCCCCCTGCGCCTTCCCCCGCTCCATCGCCTCCCGGGCCGTGCCTGCCCATGCCGCCTCGGGGGTGAGCGTCGAAGGGGGCGGAGCGGCAGGACCGACCTCGGCGGCTGCTTGGACCGCAGCCCGCGCCTTCAGCTTCTTGGCAGGGGCAAAGGGCACGGCTCCCTGCGAGCGCTTCGACCTGAAAAAGAAACCCGTGTGCAACGATAAGCACGGGTCATTATTGACAAAAAGAAAAATACAGACAACATCCATGAAAACGACTTACCCCCTCGGAGCCTGGCGCTTCGGCCCGGCGACCATCGGGCTGGTCGAGCTCTTGGGCGCCACCGCCCGGGGGGCGGGGGTCGAGGCGGCCCTCGACACCAGCTCCTCGGCAGGGGCCGATGGCGCCACCGTCACCCGCTTGCTGACCCCCACCTGCGCTGACGGGCCCGACGCCCGTGCGCTCGACGCGGCAGATGCCGAGGGCTCGCTCGATCGACCCCCGACGGGGATCGCGACGCCCGCGCGCGCGTCTTCCACGGCACTTCTTCCTGCGAAGCCACGGGGCGCTCCCCCGTGGCCCAGTTTCGACGGTAGGGGCCGACCTCGAGATCGACCCCTCCCCTCCACCGGTTACAACGACCACCTGTTCAGGCGCCGTCTACTCCTCCTCCACCTCGCTCCAGTTCACCTCGTCCTCCTCCTCCTCGTCCTCCTCTTCCGAGGGCGACTCCTCCTCGTCAAGGCCTTCCCGCCTCTGATGGGCCCGACACTGCTCTCTCGCCTCTCTCTCCCAGGCCTTCTTGGACGTGGCCTTCTTGGCTTTGTCCTTGTCGGCCTTCTGCTTCTCCGCATGGAGGCGCCTCGCCTGCTTCGCGGCCCGGTCCTCCTTCACTGGCGGGGGCGAGGGTCGGAAGGACACATTCCCCTGCGGAACGCGAGGCAGTTAGAACACGGGCAAAGAGGACGGAAAGGGCGAGCGTGAGGACTCTAACAAGAGGAGAGGACCTTACCAGCTCAAAGAAGCCCTCGTCCGACTTCATGGGGATCTTCGCGACGCTCTGGGCGGAGAATGAGCCCACGAAGAAGCGGCGGATGCAGCACGCCACCGGGTCCGGGGTCAGTTGGTCCTCGACGAGGCGACAGCCCGAGAGGTCGACCCCCGGACCCACCCATCGATGCGGAGGGGTCGAGCCATCAGTGGCACGACCCGTCGCCGGTGGAACGCCGACGCGGCGACCTCCGCCGTGAGCCCCTCCTTCTTCAGGCGCTCGAGCGCGTCCAGCAAGCCGTTGAGGCGGTCCTGCTTGTTCGTCGGGACGCCATATCCCCAGCAGTCGGGCTGGGCATCGAGTGTCCTCCCGGTGTACGCCGGGAGCAGGTCGTCGTCGTTCCTCAGGTAGAACCACCCGGAGTGCCATCCGGAGTGGCTCGGGGACAACTTCCCCGGGATCCAGCACCCCGGCCGCTTGACGGAGATGCAGCAGCACCCGGCCCTGACCATCCGGCAGGTACCCTTGTCAACCGAGGCATGGAAGATGCTGGCCTTGAAGAGGTGGAGCCACAACTCCCAGTGCGGCTCGATCCCCAGGTAGCCTTCGCACACCGCGGCGAAGACCGCCGCCTAGCAGACGCCATTGGGGGTGAGGAGCTGGAGCTCCACGCCGTAGTGGTGGAGGAGGGCGCGCAGGAAGTGGCTGGGCGGGGCGCCTAGTCCCGCCCGGTGGAAAATCTCGAACGACACCACGTACCCCTCCGGCGGGTTGGGCTCGGCGTGGTCCGGCGCCGGAAGTAGCCACTCCGGCCTCTCCGCCATGGTAGCAGGCCGGAGAAGGCCACTCTCTACCAACCCCGTCAGGTGCGAGGCGGTCACCGAGGAGGCGGGCCAGTCATCGGGGCCGACGAGGTCGAACTTGGCCATGGGGATGGTGGTTTGCTCGGACTTAGGGGCGGACGGTACGTTCCCTATCCCTATCTTTCTCTCTCTCGCTTGCGACGAGTTCCGGCTTGCAGGATGCTTAAGGCAGTAGCGGGGAGAAAGAGGCAAGGAAGACGAAGGCAAGGATGC
The DNA here is from genome assembly GCA_022036555.1 of Microstegium vimineum. Taxonomy (NCBI): domain Eukaryota; kingdom Viridiplantae; phylum Streptophyta; class Magnoliopsida; order Poales; family Poaceae; genus Microstegium; species Microstegium vimineum. The sequence goes on along the minus strand of CM039121.1, from coordinate 36,043,140 downwards.
GGAGAGGGCAAGTGTGTGGAAAGAACATCCGTCTCCTCACCTTCACTACTTATACGCGGGAGGCCAACGGGCGGATCCGGCAAACAGGCAAGAGAATCTTTGCATTTAATGCGCCTATCCCCCCTCCTCGTATTCCTCTAGGATGAGGCATTTCGTCCCATCGTCGGGCTCCGCGCCGCACTCCGCACTGCAACCGCACTGTTGCGCTGAACGGACATCACCTAAAAAGGCGCGCGCGATCGGAAGAGTCATCTTCGAGGGTAAGGAATCTTGAGGCAGCGAGAGCTGGCCCTCGAAAGAGGGTTCGACAGCTACCCTCGAGTACCCGAGGCCAGGAATGACCTCGGGTTAGGACCTCGCTCCACCCCCAAAATCTCGAGGGGACAAAGGCCGGCCTACGAACGGGCTCGATAGCCCCCCTCGAGTACCCGAAGCCTGACGGGGCCTCGGGTCGTCAACTCCAGTTCGTTCCACGACCTCGAAGGGATAAAGGCTGGCCCGTCCGGGGGTTCGACAGCCTCCCTCGAGAGCTCCGGCACAGGTATGTCCCCAAGTTCAATACAACAACCACCTGCTTTTCCCCTTGGCGGTCCACAAGGCGGGACTCCTTCTCCTGAGGATAGCGTCGGATGACGAACCATCCGTCAAATCTTGAGGGAGCGAAGGCTGGCCCTTACATAGGGTTCGACAGCCGCCCTCGAGTACCTGAGGTCAGGAAGGGCCCATGGTTAACGGACTCCGGTCCACCCCCAAATCTTGAGGGAGCGAAGGCTGGCTCCACGAACGGAGTTCGACAGCCGCCCTCGAGTACGCGAGTCAGGGATGTCCCGGGGAGGCCAGGCGCGTGCCCCTAGCTCGAGAACGAACTCTCGAGGCTCCCTGAGACATATCCGAGGCATAACCTAGGAATACCTAAGGATCCCTCCGCTGGGAGGCATCGAGCCACCAACTCCTATCGAATGGGGTTGGCACCTTGGTAATCCACATGGTCGTGCTTACTAAGCTGTACGGCTTACTTAAAAATGAGAATGCCTCCGGGCCACTAGTCGACCCCTATCGAATGGGGCACGTGTTCTCACTCGGATTTTTACCCGTACTGGGCACCATTTCTAATGGACTCATGCCCAAGAACAACTCACGAAGGACTTCGGGCTCGTCCTAACGAGGATAGCACGATGCTCTTCACCCCGCAATCCGAGCGCAAGGATCCGTGGGAAGGACGCTATGAGGTAGTGAAGGCCTAGCCATTCGAGGGCTCGAGGGCCCGACTACGCACGGCACCCCTCGACGAAAGAGGGTCGAAAAACTCGTGACCTGGCAGACAGAGTCGACCTCTCGAGCGGGGCGCTCTGACTCCAGTTGTGCTCGAGGGAGCGAAGGCTGGACCTCGGTAGGGTTCGATAGCCGCCCTCGAACACTTCTCTTTTCAGGGAAAGGAATGGAATCGACCCCTCGATAGGGTGCCACGCCTCCAGGTATCCTTAAAAACCCCTCGATACAACAAATTATAGCCCCCAGAGGAGTTCTTAATCACTCCTCTGGGGCCTCGGGGGCTACCCCGCGGGGTGCGCACGCGCGCACCCCACGGAGAATCGAATCTCTCACTAACCCTGCAGGCCAAGGACAAAACCTCCGGGCAATCCTTACTCCCTCCGAGAAAACGCGTATCATAGCCCCCAGAGGAGTTCTAAATCACTCCTCTGGGGCCTCGGGGGCTACTGTCGGGTACGAAGGTAAGGGGTACCCTAAACCCTTTGATAAATTAACACCAAACATAGCAACTATTTTTAAGGCAGGGACCAGCCCACTGCTCAGTAAAGCACGGCCCATCGCTCGAGGTCCCCCTCTACACCAGCTGTGGCGACAAGTCACGGGCCGGCCTACCTCGACGCCGAATGACGGACGAGGAGTCGTTCGAACGACCCCTCGGCCCCCACCTCGACGTCAAGGGACGGACTGAGGGTCGGACGAACGACCCCCCGGCTCCTACCTCGACGATAAATGACGGACCGAGGGGGCGAGCGAACGACCCCCCGGCCCCCACCTCTCCCTTGACCTCTCCCTCGACCTCTACCTCGACCTCTCTGACCCCGTCTCTGCTCCGACCCCGTCTGTGCTCCGACCCTACCTCAACGATGAGTGACGGACCAGGGGTCGAACGGACGACCCCGGACGAGAGGCTCGTTTAACCCAACTGCTCCCGACATGGGTTAAAGTGAAACAACCTAACGACATGGGCGCCCGCGTCCGCTGTCAAACCCGCCAACTCCCCGTCAAGTCCCCGATTCCTGTCAACTGTGCCGCCACTGTCGCCACTACGCGAGTTCGGACTCCAGCAGTACCCCTCGGGAAATGAACAGTACGGGCCTCGACGATGACTTCGGGAATGCGACAGAGCCACACGGGGCTCGACCCCCCCCTCGACCGAGGGGCTCGACCCCTTTCTTCAACAACTCCAGTATGGGGGCCGTCCCATCCGCCTCGTCCCGCTTCAGCCGTGGGATTCGTGCCCGTCTGCGGATGTTGTGCCGCGGCGACTTCTACTGCCACCACGACCGGGGACGCCAGAAGGACGGGAAGGCCATGCCGCCATAGTGCTCAACGTCTCTCCGCCAACACTGTGCCTCGGACACGCTACCCGTACTGCCACAGTTAGGACCCTGTACCCTCGGACCTCCCCTTGGTCTATAAAAGGGGACGCCGAGGCAGAATAAAGAGGGATCTCCGAGATTGGCTGGATCCTGACCGAAAAATCACAGGAATCTTGACCAAAAATCACCGACAGAGCGGCACCAAAAATCACAGGAATCTTGACCAAAACTCCATGATTCGATCCCAAACTTTGCACACCATCAATTCAGCCTAGCACAAAACTGTTCCCCGAAAATCATCGCCTGGGATTAACCCAAACTCCGGGAAATCAAGATCGAAGCAAGCACAAAAATAGAGATGGAAATATTTAGAACCTGAGAACGAAAATCACATGAACAAGTGACGAATCCCAGAGGACACGAGGAGGATTCGGGCCTCCATTCCCACTCAAAATCACAGCAAGAACATCCACCAATTTGTCTCACGAGTAGCTAACCCTAGGAAGAATAAAATGACAGCAGAAAATGAGTAGAGGAAAGTGATGAGAGGGAGAGGGAGAGCCTGTTTGGGTGTTCCCCTCTCTTCTTATCTAGACTCTATTACATTTCCCTATTTGCCCCTAAACATTTAAAGCGAACCACCTAGCCCGAGGGGCATTATGGTACAACTCTTTTTCAGTCGATCGGACGGCTCCGCTTCCTTCACGAATTTGCTTCGCCTCGACGCAACCTTCGTGATTCCGCCACGTGCCGCCCCGTTCCATCCTCGGAACCTCCACCCGGGTTTTGAGGCCCAAACCCGCGAAACCTGCCACCGGTAGCTTTCGGCTCAACTACCGAACCCCGAGTTTTGAGGCCCAAACTCGGAAACCGTCCACCGGGGGTTTTGCGACCCAAACCACCAAACCGCTCGACTCGAGCCACCTTGTCCTCGCCCGGTCAGACTCCGAGTCTCGTGAGCCTCCCGCTCGACCCGCTCGTCCGCCGTCTTGACTCGGTCAACTCGGTCTACCTCCGTGTCTTCTCGCGCTCGCCGGTGCCAAGTACCAGCCACCACAGCTAGTCCGCCGGCGTCCATAGTCCCTCGGTCCGAGCCCTGCTTCCGCCCTTCACCGCTCTCAGTCCATCGGCACGGCAAGCCTCTACTCGACTTTCTCCACACCATTGACCACTGTCTTTGGGCCTAGCACCTGCATACCACAAGCTGATAGACATGCACACACATGCTTTCGCAAGAGTTAGTGATAAACGCTCAAACTGAAATACCCAAGTGTTGATCAATCACCCATCACAAAACTGGACATCATGAGCAGATATCAATCATCTGTTCGCACGATGAATACTATGAATTGTAGATCATATAATTTGTGCTGTTTGTGTTTGGGGTTCATAGCCCAACCGGTTCCTGCCGCAATCTAACTGCGCTTCCTCGCGTTTGGTTCACTCCGTAAACCGTAATCGGTATCAACCTCAACCGTTACGGGCCCATAGAATGCAGATCCGGCCCACCATCTGGAGCTAACGGATCCAGTTGCCTGCTCCAAACAATTCAACGGTATTATGTACAAATACCACCGTGATGTGATCCCATTTGCGTGGCCATTTACAACGAAAAAAAAACATCTATGGCTTATCCCATGTAATCTTTGAGACAAAGATGTAAACTAAGAAGTGTCTTTGGTTGGTTGGATTTCTTTGAATGGGATTGGACCATCCCTAAATCACTAACGTTTGGTTTGATGGATCACTAGGACCAGCAAATCTATGGATGTGGAATACCCCCAGATCACTAGGACCAACTATGGATGTGGAATACCCCCAGATGCTAGATTTTCTAGTTCGTAAAAATCTCACGAATCAGCTAATCCATGTCTTCTAATGTGTGCCATTAGTAGATAAATTATAGATTACTAGTATGCTATATTATTACTTAGTAATTATGATGGTCGGATTAGTTTTGATAAGTACTAATAAATTGATTAGTGCATGTTTCGTGTACTAATTAGGTTATTAGTGGTGCTAATTAATATATTTATTTTAAATTAGTGAATATCATGGCAAAACTAGTATTACTAAATATTTATTAGTATCTAATTAGTTGTCCTTATTTTTAAATAATTGATATAATTAATGAACTATTCTAATTTCATCCACTTTCATCCATCCAATTAAACAAAAAATAACTCGTCTCATTCACTCAACCAAACATGCATTATGAATATCTTTATTCCAATATCTAAGGATTGTCACATTCCATCCAACTTGATCCTCCAACCAAACGCACCCACCAGACCAAAATAGCTCGACCGAATGCTTGAGATTTACTATAACATGCCCCCACTATCATAGTATGAGCAATATGGACTCTTAAACTAGAGTGGAAGCCGACAAGAGGCCACTTGCCAGTGATGCATGATGATCTAGTATGATGACGGCTAGGTAGACATGTACTCAGACCGGCACAAAGGACGACACAACCATCAACCAATTTGTTTAACTTATTAACCTAACTTATCAGCTATAGCATAGTATTTTTATTTCAGAATAAAACAGAGCCACAAAAAGTCAAACAGGCTCCATATCGATGAGGATCATGTTGTACCGCTATCAAGGCTAGGAGGCAATGGTGTAAGGACCAATGAGCGGTCAATATACCTAAGATGAGGGAATTAATTGGTTCTTTTAAAAAACTACTCCCTCCGTCTCCGAAAGAATCAATTCCTAGAATCCATGTCAGTCAAACTTTTTTAACTTTGACTAACTTTATAGAAAAATGTAACAACATTTATGACTTAAAAAGAGCATCATGTAAAAATATGTTCTTAGATAAATCTAATGATACTAGTTTGATATCATAGTTTTTAATATTTTATTCTAGAAATTTGGTCAAAGTTTAAATTTTTTGACTTAGGACAAACCCAAAAATCTATTATTTCAGGGACGGAGGGAGTAGACTAGGATATACTTGATGTCTACATATGTTTTTGTAGTGCTCTATGTTTACAAAACCGACAAAAGTTTAGGGGAGCTAGGCAGAGGTGTATCGGTGTTTATCGGTTAACTAGTTCGTTTGATCGGTTCTTTAGTTTGGTTTGAGTAAAAAACCCTAGCTGTAACTGAAGATCAAACTTCCGAGTTAAAATTCTGAAACGGAAACCAAGAACCGAACAAACCGATCCTCAGTTTGGCTTAGCTCAGTTTGGTTTTTGGTTTTTGTTAGTTTTTAAAAAACTGCACAGCCCTATAAACATGACCTCAAAATTAGACAATTATCACTAGCTTATTATATTCACAGCTGTCACAGTGCCAGTAGTTGTTCTTGGATTCACATTTCCCACCTTGCACAGCAGATCAAAACGTACGCTACTATTCGAAAACATTTGAAACTCTTTATTACATCTCTCACTAAAATAGCGTTACCGCGGCGACCATGAGCCAGCCTGCGATCCTACCGCGGCGGCCGCCGTAACCCGTCGCCGCGGCGAGAGATCCGACCTGCACAGCGGGCACGTCACGTGCATCTGCAGCCACGCGTCGATGCAGCCAACGGGAACAGGTGCCGGCACTCGGGCAGGCTCCGCACCATCTCGCCGCCGCGAAGGTCCTCCAGGCACACGGCGCACGTCACTCCGTCTCCGCCTCCGCCAAGGCGGCGGTGCTGGTACGGGGACATGGGCAGCGCGCTGAGGTCCATTTCCGCAAGCCCGCACACTCCGCTGGCTCTGCCTGCTACCGGCGCGGCGGCGGCGAACGCGGTGCCGCCGGCAGCTGCACGACCCACGCCCGCGACGACGCTCAGGCACCAGGTGACGCCGGCGACGAGCACCGCGGCCAAGGCAGCGAAGGCGCACGCCTCCCAGATGATGACGGACGCGGCGAGCACGCAGGACGCGACGAGCAACGAGCAATTCTCGCCCGCCAAGGTTGCCAGACGCCGTAGCTGCCGTCGCCGATGATGTCGTCGTCGACAGACTCGACGGAGAGCACCGATGGTCTCGTGTACAACCTTGGCATGATCGGTAGAACGCACTTTGTGCTAAGCTGCTTGTTACTTGGCATGCACTTGCGGCGCCCAAAGCTTTAGCACACGCGGCATTAAGTAGTCCAACATCGTTTCATCAGGAGACTTCGTCGAACCACCGAAGTTTAGTACTAGAGAGTATTTAACCAAAAAATTCAGGAGCGCATCAGGTTCAGATTATGGCGGAAACGGCAGTAACCATGTGTTCTTGGCATGTTTATCACCGTATCGAGTCTGAAGTCTGAACGCCGGTTACAGCACGCTCAGGTTAAAGTTCTTGTGCTTCTAGAACATGTTATGTTAATGGCGGGGACAGAGCGGATACTGAAGATTATATATATATATATATATATATATATATATATATATATCGCAACCACGAATAAAAATCACTTCTGTTAATTGGATGATGTTATTCTTTTGGTGATAGACAGGGTCCAAGTGAACAATTTGCTTATCCACCAATGCGTAGTTGAAAATTTATAGATTTAAGAGTGATATTCTTTTGGTGATAGACAACATACCAATTGACAGTGCAGTATCTATTATAAGTTTGTTAGTTTAGGACACTCTCAGCCTAGAAACTAGGTGGTTTTTGGCTATTAATTTGTGTGTGAACTAAGCAAATTACAGATGTGGCATTGCAGTTCATGAAAAAAAGAAAAAAGAAAGAAAAAAGACATTTGATTGTACAAAATTTATTTTTAAAAAAAACTATCTACTGATTCTGTGATTTCTATGTACATTGCGTCTACTTGGTTAGTACGAAATCATAGTTTCTAGATTTGGACTTCCCTAATCTAAAATCGCATGGCTTAGTTTTTCGGAAGTTACTCAAACAAAAACATATTTCCTAGGCAATTAAAACGTATGATTTTTCAGAGGTGACTAAAACATATTGATTTCTAGGGGCCACTAAAAGAGATGTGTTAGTTATTGATACTTATTTCTGTCATAACATCTGAAATTTATGCCATTCAAGATCTATATATGAGTAAACAGAAAATTGTACTTTACTTGACCCCTAGCAAGCTAGGTATGTGGTTCTGGTTTATACATGGCGAAAAAGTCATAAAGGAAAATGAATAAAAAACAATGACTTAGTGTAAGTGTAAATTACATACTTTAATGGAATATAGTTGCATAAATTAAATCGGGTTGGACAAAAACCCTTTGGAACGAAAAGCTCTAGCTAGCTTCAGTCATCTCAATGAGCACAGATCACCACAGGCATAAAATAAAATAATTGTGCTTAGTAGAGTAGATAGGTCGGAATTAAGCTCTGACATTGCAGTGACTTATATACCGGAAACAACAAGAATCAAACTTACTTTGGGGTATATATACTGGAAATAGCAAGAACCAAACTTGCTTTATTGGTTGCATACTGCGAAACGTCTGTATTGTTCCTCGATAAATCAAAATACATATACACGACTCGATTCAGATCAAAACCAAGAAGCAATGAAACAAATTAAATGTAGACATAAAAAGGATTTTGTACGCCTTATCTCACTCGAACCCATAGTCCATGCTGATATAGCATTAGGCAACCTAAGTAAACAGACACAACCTCTTCTATTATTTGTTGGGAGTTTGTACAATCAGTTCCCAGGGGAGTCCAAACGCTGAGTTACAATATGATGTGCGTCCAACAGTTTTGGAGAGTGGGATAGTTAAGTGATTGAAAATTGATGGCAGAAGCACGAATCTGGATCCAGGAGGCGTGTACTAACTTGAAACGCAAAATTGAAGTAACTCCTAATCAAAATGGGTTATGACACTACTACACAAAACCATATCCCTGCCGGTTCAAAACCCGCATCACTGCCGGATTTTTAACCAGCATAACCAAATAGACAGTGATGAGGTGATCACATAACCGGCAGTGATGATCCACATCATTGCAGGTTCGTTACGAACCGACAGTGATGGATGTCTAGAAAAAATCGCTTTTTAAAAATAGAAAAAAAGATTTAAATAAAAAAAGTCGCGCAATTTTTCGCATAAAATCACAAACTACGCTCCAGCAGGGATTCGAACTGACAACTTTAGCCTTGCGGGATCCCTCATCTACCAATCCACCCTTGACTCAATTATGACTAGACTTGGTTTTAGTTCACCTCATTCTATACTAAACCGAGTGTAAATTGATTGTTTGAGCCACTAAACGAATTCAAATAAAACAGTTGTAAACTATAAAGTTTCATAACTTTTTAAGATCTACAACTTTTATGTAGAAAGTTTTTTCATCTGAGGTCGTTTACAAAAATTTAAATTTTAAATTTGACAAATTCGAACGTATTTTTCGATGACAAGATGATTTCAAATGAAAAAGTTGTAAACTACAAAGTTTCATAAATTTTAGAGACCTACAACTTTTATTTAGCAAGTTTTTCCATCCGAGGTCGTTTACAAAAATCGAAAAAATTAGTGTCTAGGTACATCAGTGGTGGTTCCAACCACTGTTGATATTTGTTAACGCAAACAGAGAAATCACTAGGAAGTAATCCGCAAGCACACGGATATCGGTGATCACTTCACCCGGGAGATTATCCAGAGTATCGTAATTTATTTTTCCAAAGGGAGAAAGGGTGCATCTGACTAACCAAATCTACTGATATTATCCCTTAGGCTACAAACAAGGTGATCTTGATATGGGCGATTAGAGAAGACCGTGACAGCAATCTCGTTCTAGTCTATATAAGATATGAGCTATTATTCTATTGGGGAGAACCGTCGAGATAAAAGACACCTTAGAGGATGCTTAGCACTCGCCCTGTGCAAGAATAACTGAGAACCGAGAACCGAACTGAAAGAACCGAAACCAAAACCGAAAGAACCAAAACCGAAAATTTCGGTTCCCTGTTCGGTTCCCACTTGCCAGGAACCGAAATTTATACGGTTAAATCGGTTCTCAGGCTCGGTTAACCGATATAACCGAAGTAGCCCAGTAAAGGCCCAACCCAATAGCCCTTAGTATATATAAAACCTCTCCTCACTAAACCCTAACTAGCCCCAACCCCAATCCCTCCCTCCCGGCCGCCCCAACCCCTTCCGCGATACCGTGAGTCCGCGACTGGCACCCGACGACGCCCTCCTCGGCTCCTCCCCCTTCCCGACCCCTTCCTTCCCTCCCCTTCACTCCCCCTCCCGGCCCCTTCCGCGACACCATCCTCCTCCTTCTCCTTCCCTCTCGGGTCCTGGCCCCATCCCTGCTTCTCCCACGAAGACGCCGACAATAGAGCTCGGCGGTGGCGACTGAGCAGGAGAGCAGCGGCGGCGCCATCTCCAATCGGTCATCGCCGGCGGATCCAAGCAGGAGAGCAGCGGCGGTTGTGGTCGCGAGTCGACCACCCAGCTTGCTCGACGACCCGGTGCGGCAGCCCGGATCTAGAGGAAGGCACCGTGTTTTTCCCTTTTTTTTCTTTTTTTTCTTTTGTGTCGCTGTTGTAATGGCTCAGCTAGTTCGGATCTAATCGAAACCGAACTAACCGAGACCGAAATTCCTCAGTTCCCAATTTTTTAGCTAACCGATCGGTTCTAAGTTTCTTGCTAACCGAATTTCGTATAGAACTGAGGAACCGAACCGATCGATTTCGGTTAACCGAATGCCCAGGCTTACTTAGCACGTGGCCTATAAACCCTACCAATCTTTCTAACGAGATTATGGGTTCCAAAGGTATCTACGGAATTGTCACTTTACGAGCTACTACCATAGATCCGGCTAGACAGGGGATATCTATGAGTATCCTAGCCCAAACACCACGTTTACGCTAGAGATGATTACCCTACTCTCTACGTGAAGAGAATAAAGTAAACTCACAGATCAAAGAATAATAAAACAGAGAACTTACTAGAATTAGAAGTCGAAATACCGAAGAAATCCTAGGAGCAAGCCTCGGGTTAGGAGTCTTGATCCCGAAGATACAAACTGGAGAGGAGACACCGACAGACCGGGCTTCCTCCAATCCACACCTTCACTCTAACTCTCTCAATCTAGAAGAGTAAACTCTAATCTCACATAGAAACTAAGGATAGTTTCTCTTGAATGCTAAGCCCTAGAGAATAGATCCACAAGGGATCCTCTCTGGCGAATCCTCTCTGGAAAATATGCAAATGAATAATGGATTGCTTTAGCCAGGGGGCAGGGGTCCTCCTTATATAGCCCCCTCAAATGATCGTCAGCCGTCGGATCAAACCGACCTTAATGGAGGGTTTAGATGAAACCTCAAAGGTGGTGGAACCCTAATCCACGAGGCAGAGCCTCATTGGCCCTTGGACTTGGGTGGCCGCCCTAGGGGGGAGGGCGCCTGCCCTACCCTGCTGACAGGTGGGCCCCTCCTTCTAGGGGGTTGGTTCTGGAATCTTCTAGATTGCTCTTTTCCGTTCATAAGTGTTATGTGTCTATGTAATCCTTACTTGTGGGCCTCTTTTGCTATTTTGCAGTTGACTCCCTGCGGAAACAGATAAACACCAAAACTTGTGGAATTTTGTTAGTGTTGGTATTTCTTATGACTATTGGATAAATCCGCAAGGGCACATATTATACCGATGTAGCACTTCACCGGGAGTATTCCAGGTATCGTATTTTCCTCAGGGAACGATAGTGATCTAACTAGGAATATGAATATGTCCTATGATGGATTAAGGGAGACTATGATAACTGGGTTGAGAGGTTCGACATAGCAAAGATATCTAACAAGGTATAGCTGGTTATACTGGCTTTATCAGTCCTTCTCTTGTAGGAGGCGATGTGATAGATCAGTAAGAGATATAACTCCGACGGACCACATCATCATGTTGTATTGAAGCCCTACCTTTTAAGAACTTATCTGACACGCGTGGTGGAATACAAATGCTAGATAGAGCTGTCACTTTCTACTAGCATCCACGAACAATCCACGCGATAAGCTGTTTACAAAGGTAAGATCTAGTCTAGACACCACGTCTACACTATTCTTACTACTTTAACCCCACGTTAAGGCTAAAGCACTCTACTTAAAGTAAAGCGATGAACAAGCAGGAAAAGATGTATAAAAGCTAACCTAGACTTAGAATATCAAATACTATAAAGAGCTCGGATGTATCACTTACAAGTGCTGGACTTACAAGAGATTCACATCCGCCGAGGTACAGCTCGGAGAAGACGCCAGACAGGCCCGACTCTCTTCCAGGCACTCCTCACTCTCCTCCAACTAGTATAACACTACTACAGAGATCCACTAAGATACTAAGGAGTAGTTTCTCCAATGAGGCATGAAATGAGAAGGGAGCTCTAGGGGTCTATTTATAGCTAGAGGTAGAGTAGGGGCTACTCCGGTGCCACGTCAGCGATCCGCGTCACCTTCATCAAGCACCGTTGGATCCAACTAACTTTAGAACCGCCTAAGGATCAAGGGTGTTGATGTGGGGAGTGGGTAAGTCGGTTGGGGAGGTGAAACCACCATATGGGTGGTTCGGCTGACCACCATACTGCCTGTGGGCCCTCCTGCACCTTCTGGATGGTGGCCCATCAGTCAGGGGATAAGTGGTGGCCTGGTGGGCCCCACCTATAGGTCGGCCGAACCCCATGTGGGGTCTCTGGCCCACCTCTGCTTCCTGGCCACTGGTCCCACCTATCGTATGGCTTGGATGTCAGTTCTGAGTTGAGTTGTCATGTTAATCTTCTTGATGTGGGCCTATGGATCCTTGTGATGTGAATCTGGACCGTTGGTAAGAGGTACACTGGGATCCAAGGAGTAGAGAGTAATCTGAAGGGTGGATCTTAGATCAAGGGGGCTTGGGATGCCCAGTGGCCCCACAAGGTGGTCGGGCGACCCCCCTGTGTGGGCCCACTAGCCCCCAAATGTCCCCTTTTGTCATTATCTGCATCAAATATTCATGGGACATGTGGAACTAGTTATTTGGCACAATATGTTCAGGTTATGCTTGCTTTCCTTGGAATATGAGGATGTTGACGGTATTTTGATGGTGACAAAATAGCTCTTAATTACTGTCAACAGTTAGTTAAAACACTATGTCTAGGTGGGTGTGTTGCAAATATATCCTTTCTTCTGCTTAGTTGACATTTAGAATTGATACTAAAGAGGTGTCAACAGCCACGAACCGGCAGTGAAGCTCATCATCAGTGGCGGTTCGTGGTTGGAACTGGTAGTGAAAGTGTCCAGGTTATCATTGCCGGTTCCAGCCATGAACCGGCATTGATGATGAGCTTCACTGCCGGTTCGTGGCTGGAACCGGCAGTGAAAGGGAAAAGAATTTTCATTGTTGGTTCCAGCCACGAACCGACAGTGATGATGAGTTCCACTGCCGGTTCTATAACGAACCGCCAGTGAAGAGGCATCAAGTGATGGACCGGCAGTGATGCCTGATTCTATAGTAGTGTGAGAAGTGTTGCCGACTAGGTGACCTCAGCTAGCTACCACCTTCACGCATGAGCAGTGTTGGTATTTCTTATGACTATTGGATAAATCCGCAAGCGCACAGATTATACCGCTGTAGCACTTCACCCAGGAGTATTCTAGGGTATTGTAATTTATATTCTCCCAAGGGAAAGCGGAGCTAGAAATAATAATAAAAGAGAGATCCTAGATATCACCTCAATTTAGTACCAACTAGGGTAATCGATATAATGATAGGAAGGTGATGATGTAACAAACCGGTAAAGATAAGTGAGAGATGACTAGTGAGTATAACTATGTAGGAGGACAACGCGAGAGTAAAAGGACTCCTGTGATTCCAACTCTACCTTTGTGGATTTAACTATGGCACTCAGATGAGACAAACCTCGATTGATTCCTCAATACAAGTATGCTAGGCGAGGGGATAGATTAGTAGGAGGACAAAACTCCTACCAGACCATGCCCTCTTCTTACGGGGGCCTTATATTTTAAGAACTTGCCTAAGAACACATGGTGGAATACAAAGACTAGACAAGGCTGTCACCTCTTGCTAGCTACCACAAACAATCCGTGCAACAAGCGATAATCAAAGGAAAGATTAAGCATAAGCACCACGCTTACACCTATTCTAACTACTCTAATCATGTATACGACAACTAGAGTACCATATGACAGGCGATGATCGCATACAGGAAAGGCCACAAGGATCTCAATCTAGTTTATAACAACTAAATGACTAGATAAACCACAACAATACTATAACAAGTATAATATTGCACAAAGTAAAGACTAAGTAAAGTAAAGAAGGAATATTTCATAAATAAGTAAAGTCTTACAAAAAGGGAAAAGATACAAGAGCTTTATACCAGATCCTCCAGGAAAACAACTCCGGAAAGCCCGAGCAAAGCTCAACTCAACTCTAACTCTCACACTAGAGAACACCACTAGACTAATCTCCACTTGAGAACAACAGTGGTTTGTATGGATTACATCATGATTAGAGAGGGAGGTCTTGGCCTCTATTTATAGTGGGGGTGGAGTAGGGGCTACTCCTGCGCCACGTCATCGATCCAGGGGGCTTCAATCCTCCTCCTTTGGATCAAACCGTCATAGAACCGCCTTGGATGAATGGCTTGGATTTGCAACATGTGCTAGTTGATATGGCGGTTGAGAGAGGTCCAACCGACCTAGGGGGGTGGTCGGCCAACCCCCCCCCCCATGGCCAGTGGGCCACCCCTTGGCCTTGTGGGTGTAACCCCACTGGTCAGGGACTGAGTGGGGGCCAGGTGGGCCCAAGGGACGGTCGGCTGACCCCCTTTGGGGTCTCTGGCCCACCTCTTGTTCCATGGTGCTGGTCCCACTTGTCATAGATGTTAGGTGGTTGTTCTAAGGTAGTTGTCGTGTTGATCTCTTTGGTGTGGGCCCATGAATCCATGTACTTTGCATGTGAGCCATTGGGAGGAAGCACAGAGTGATCCAAAGGTTGGAAATCACTCTGAAGGGCTTCTCCTGGATCATGGCCGAGGGGGGAGACCTGGTGGGCCCACAGGGTGGTCGGCCGATGTAGGGTCGAGATGGCGGACTAGAGGGGGGTGAATAGTCTTTTCTAAAACTTAAGCGCAACGGCTAACCGAAACAAATGCGGAATTAAAACTATCGGTCTAGCCAGGACTACACCCTCTATCTATAACTTTAGCACCTAGCAAAAGATCCTAATTGGGCTCACTAAGGTGCAAAGCTAGGAAGCTCACCTAAACAAGTCTAGGTTGCAAGGTCACACAAACCTAAGCAACTAGTGCTCTAAGCACAAAGGGAGCTCCTACACATACTAGTAAGCAAAGCAGAAAGCACCTAAGCTCACTAGCAATGCTCTCTAGCAAGACTACACAAGTCAACTAGAGAACTCAACTTACTTAGCTACACAAACTAAGCAATGTGACTTACAAGGCTACACAAGCCAATAAGTCACTCAAGAGCTACTTCTAAGCTACACAAGCTAGAAGGTAACTAGGCAAACTACACAAGCTAAACTAGTTACAAGAGCAACAAAGAAACACTAGCACAAGATATGAAAGTAAATACAAGCTAGTGATTTGGAGAATGCAAACCACGGAGAAGATGTACAAGGTTGACGCGGTGATTTTTCTCCCGAGGTTCACTTGGTTGCCACCAAGCTAGTCCCCGTTGTGTCGACCACACACTTGGTGATTCGGCGGCTAATAGGCGTTCACAAGCCTAGCCCACTAACTCGGGTGCCGCAAGAATCCACCCACAAGTGAGGGTAGCTCAATGACACACTCAACTAGAGTTGCTCTTCGCGATCCCCGCGGGGCGAGCACAATACCCCTCACAAGCACTTCTCCGGAGCCACGCACAAGCTTCTTGCGTGCTTCGACGGAGCCACAACCACCAAGCCATCTAGGAGGTGGCAACCTCCAAGAGTAATAAGCACCACCGGCTTGCAACATGATCACCTAGTGCCACACGAAGTTATCTCTCAAAGCAACGGACTAGAGATCACTCACTCGCAATTAGAATCACACTAAAGCTTGCACAAGTGAGTTAGAGGGCTCCCAAACCAAGCACAGTAGAGGCAACATATGCCCAAGGTGCATGACCAGCCCCAAGGGCCGCCCAAGGGCTATAAATAGCCTCCCCATCGAAACTAGCCGTTTTGCCTCATCACTGGGCTTCCTGCGCAGGCTCCGGACGCAAGTTACACAGGGGGTCCGGACCATGCCGCGCGCGTCCGGACCCCTGCCCGTTTGAATTCGCCCGTTGGTGCCCTGCGCCGATCGCTGCCACGCGTCTCCGGACGCGTATGGATGCCCATCCGGACCAACGCTCGCCCGCGTCCGGACGTGAGCAGAGAGCTCCCCGAGAGACGCTTCACACCCGGACACTGTCCGGACTCTGGTGTTCGGACACCACCTTGCGTCCGGATCCAACACAGAGCCGGTCCAGAGAGGGCCAAACCTCTGGACGTGCGTCCGAAGTGCCCCGTCCGGACTAACAATGACATCCGGACTCGCTGTGCCGTGCACTGCTCAGTTAGGGTTAGCATCCGGACGCTCACGCTATAGTCCAGACACAGTTACCCCTAGCATCCGGACCAGCGTCCGGAGCTCGCTCCTGAGCCAAACCAAGCTGCCACTTCTTCCTTGCTTCTCATGTGCTAACACAAATGTGTTCTTCACCTTGTGCATGTGTGTTAGCATTTTCACAATCATTTTCAAAACATTTTTCACTTGCTCTTACCACGCCACTCGATCCTAATGCATCGCAAAGTTAGATTGCTCACGGTGGCACTAGATAACCGATATGCAAACAAGTTTGCCCGTCTTGATAGTACGGCTATCTATCCTAAACCCGGTCGTAAACTTCTCTACACACCAATGACCGGTGAAATGGAAATGCCCTATGGTTATACCTTTGCCTTGTGCATTCCATTCCATCTCCATCTCCAATGTTGATACAACACATGCACCAACCACTTGTCAAATGATATGATCCACTCCATATCATCACATGACCGCATTGGTTCATCGATCTTGACCTCACATTCTCTTCACCGTTGCCTTGGTCCATCGGCGCCAAGCATCACCCGCTTGCCCTTTACTTGCAACCGGTCCATCAAGCCAAGCCTCATCTTGATCTTCTCCACCTTGGTCAGATGACTCCATGTCATGTTTCATGTGCATTAAGCTCCTTCATCACACAATTACCTATGAACTAATCTCCTGTGTATATGTCACTTAAACACATATTAGTTCACCTAAGTTGTCACTCAATTACCAAAATCACACAAGGACCTTTCAGCCGACCCCCTATGTGGGTCCCACTGGGTCTCTTTTGTTCCATTTCTTCAATACTGCAACAAAATACTCATGGACATGTGGAACTTGTTATTTTATAAAGTATGCTCATTCAATGATTGTTTTATCCTTGATCCTGGAGCTATTGTCAACATTTTAGTTATATAAAAGAGCATCATATTTTGTGCCAACAAGCAGAAGCACATATACAGTTAGGCCCCGTTTGGTAGAGCTCCAAACAACTCCAGCTTCACTGACGCATTCATTGTTATATATGGTTCATAGGAGTCATTTTTATCTCTTCTCTCTCCTCTCAGAGAACTAGTGAGAGTAGGAGAAGCAAGTTTTTTCAGCTTTACCTAATCGCACTGTCTCTGTAGGAGGAGCAGAGAAAAAAACAGCACCTGTAAATAGTGTATTAACTCTGAATGCGTCAGAGAAGCTGAAGCCGTTTGGAGCTCTACCAAACAGGGCCTTAATGATGGACGGTTTAGATTTTAGTGATGTGGCAGCAGGGGTTGAGCCTAAAGAATTTATTGTTTGTTTTTTTTGTTTCAGCTCTTCGAGCAGATTTAACCAAAAAGCTAAGCTGTTTTTACATGTTTGACAAAATAGTTTCACAAAATAGACAAAAGAAATAAAATTACAATAATATTAACATTTTGTTCTCTTTTCCGCATCTTCTTCCCGCGGTATTTTCTTTCAGACACACGTTCCACCCAAAAGACGGGTAGCAGCTGGCCGTGCCTCTCATGGCATCATCACCTGACCACCATCACCTGACCACCCGCATTTGATAGGCCTCCCAGTCACCTACGCGTAACCCCACGGTGGCTTGTCCTCGCCGCACCCTCGCGGCCACGCCCCAGAGGCTGCGAGTCCTAACAGCCGTGCTGTGGAGAGCCCTCGAGCCATGTCGGGTACCACATCACCTTGGTAGTAATAATGGTGCTCGCAAGTTCACGTGATGAAAGGATCAAGATGTCCAAGAGGGTGGTGAATTGGACTTGTTTTAAATTTCTAAGACAAAATGTAAAACCTAATCAATTATCAATTCCCCTATGCCTACAAAGGTGTGTCCTAGGCTAAAAAGCGGTAGCAATTCAATGGAATGGAAGAACACCCTAAGCAATTCTAGTCAAGCATAGTAACAAGTATAGCAAGAACAAGTATGAAATGCTTGAATGTAAATTGCGGGAAGTAAAGAGGTAGGGAGAAGAAGGATGTTGACAAGATGATGTTTTGTAGAGGTATCGAGGGGTCAAAACTCCCCTAGTCCTTGTTGGAGCACCCCCTTGATTCGTGCAAGAACCGAGTGCTCACTACGGCCTGATTCTTCGTCGCTCCGGCTCGGTGAGTCGCCCACAACCGATCACAACTTGTGAAGGAGAGCCACCAACATTCTCCTTGTGGTCACCTCGCCTCCGATCGCCACCGAACCGTCTAGGTGATGTCGATCACCAAGAATGACAAGCTTCAAACTCTTACTTAACTCACTCAAGCCTCATGAGATGGATGGATGCACACTTGAAGTCTTGGAACTCACTAATGAGGAAGCTAATTAATAGATTCTCAAATCACTATCCTCACTAGGGCTCTTGCTCTTTTTTACACTCTCAAGGTCTCTCTCAGCAGATGAAATGAGCAAAGGCAAGAGATAAGAGCAAGCCATGTGTTGGTATTTCTTAACGCACACAGATAAATCCACAAGCACACGGATACCGTTGTAGCTTTCACCCATAAGTATTCCAAGGGTATCGATTTCCACGGGGAATGCGAAGTGTACTGGATAAGAACTAAGAACATCCAAGGATAAATAAGATATATTATTTTGGTGGTAAATAAGATAAATGAGTATAGAATGAAAACTAGGTAAAGAATGGTAAAGAATGATAACTAGGTAAAGAGAGATTTTAGAGTTTTCTAAGGGGTTCTATCTAATCAAAGGCCCACGATACTCTATCTACTTTGGAGCAATAGTACCTTCCCGACTCTCGATAAAGACTAGGAGAAAGGTAGTCAGGGGAAGGCTGCCAAAAGCTCTATGAAACACCAACCTGAACGTGGTGGACTACAAAGACCTTACAGAGCTGTTACCTCTGGGGCTACCAAAACTATCCATGGGATTGGGCGCAAACTCAGATAAACTCTAGTCTAGACACCACGTCTACACTATTGCTTACTACTCTAATCCCGTACGAAAACTAGAGCACTCAATACGAGTGGAGATCCCATAAATAGAATAAAGTAAGAACTAAAATAAGTTACTTAGAAATAATAAATGAAGAACATGGAGATTGCTCAGAACCAGATGCTGCAAAGGTACAATGTTGAGGAAGATCCGACAGATCCGGCTCCTCCGAGCTCTCTCCTCGTCCCTCTCACCTCTAATTACAACTAGATGAACTAGAACTAGAAGAACTAGATCTAGACAACTAGAGGGACCTTTCTCCTTCTCTATAATTGAAACCCTAGCTTTTGCTCTGCAGAAGAATAATGAGATGAGATGATCCTCAGGGGTGTCAGGGGCCTTGCTTATATAGCCTCCTCAAATGAACGTCGGTGTTGACACCGTTTTTCGACACGTGTCAAATAGGCTGAGGCTTGACTGGTCAGTAGCCGTTCTCCATCGGTATTAGGAGTCGATAGTGCCGATGGAAGGGTGCTGCAGGAAGACTAAGTGTTTTGCCGATGGAAGCTGATGAGCCTTGCCGACAAGATCGGTGAAATCTTGCTGAAACTGATTACCGATGAAGAGTTCTTGCCGATTGCCGATGAGGGGTCATTGCCGATGGCCGATGAACGTGGCCGATTGCCGATGAGTTGCTATTGCCGATTGCCGATGAAGGGCCCTTGCCGATTGCCGATAAAGGTTCATTGCCGATTGCCGATCGGGAAAGTATTGCTGATGCCGATGAACGTGACTTAGCACTTGGTGGCAGCAGAAGGCTACAGGTGGCCAAAGGAGGAAGTTGCAGGGATCTGCCGATGGAAGGCTTCCATCGAGGAAGAGTATAAGGAAACTGGTGTTTTATACCAATATTATTATAGTAGTTTGAGTCCGACTCTTGCATGAGTCGTTTATTTTCCTTTAAAATAGGTGTGTTTGTTTAGGAAATAAATATTGTTATCCGGCTCCTGCGCGAGTCAGTTTCCTTTAAAGTAGGAGTTTGTTTTAGGAAGGATATGTGCCGTGTCATTGTACAACTCTCCATGCGGGAGTATAAATATGTGCCCAAGGGCTATGGAATAAACAATCAATCCAATTCAAAAACAAACCAATTTTATCTTATTCTACCTTTTTATCGCAGTTTACCTTCTCATGCATTAGTTATAGTTATCAACGAGTTCTTCAAGCTTTCGACGGGCTGCATCACCTTGATCTCCGTCAAATCCTTGCTAGTTCCGCGTGGGAGTACCTCTAGGCTTTGGCAATCCGGGCGCATCGCTGTTTGCCTCGTCTAGCTCTGCTCTAGTTACCCCTGATCAATCTGAGCCTTGACGTTCGGGCGCATCGATGTCGTCTCGTTCAGTTTGTTCTAGTTATCATCCTTGTCGATTGATTGGTCAAATCGACTGGCACGCCCTCGACATCGAGCTTCGGGTAATAGCCCGAGGTGTTCACACATCTGACGCTTTTTGTGTCAACACCTCTTTTGGCATGCTCGGTGGGACCCGATTATATAAATATATTTATCATGACTAATCCCAGGAGTGTCATTGAAGTCTCCACGTCAGATCTGACAGGTCATCAGAAACAGGCTCTGGAGCAGGCAATGGAGGAATACAGGCGCTCGTATCTTAGATCCTTCAGCCTAAACGGGATCGGCGAAGCAATACATAAGTAAGATCCGCCGTCTCCGCGGCAGACCACTTTCAACACCGATCCTGGTAAAATACAAGAGATGGTTAATTCTGCATTCAATAATGCATTTATTAGCCAGTCCAATGTGTTGTCTGATGCTGTATGCAATGCCGTCAAGCAAACTTTCAAGGGGGCAGGCACCATATTATGCTGGTCCAGAACATCGTCAACTCGGATCGGCATCTGTTGTGACTCCATCGGCGGTTCCAGGGGTGTCTTCGCCGATTACGAACCGACCTGCCGATGAGATCACGCCGCCAAGATCAAGCCCAGCAAGCTTTACCCAGATGAATACAAATCTAGTGGCCTCAACAATGTCTGGACCCGTGATCCAGAATCAGCCAACTTCAGCCAACTGCTGGGGGTACGGTATGTCTCCAAGTCTGTCTGCTGATTCCGGATTGGTCTAAGTTAACCATGCAGGAGAGGTTCCTATGGCATCGGCAACATCCGTACAACCGATGGTTCTAGTGATGCAGTATACTACGTCTCTTCCAACGGTGCAGTTGCCGATAGGGAATCTACACACGGCAATACCCAGAGTACCGTACGCCCAGCCATCGGTAAGTCACTTGCCGATGCAACAAAGCCCAGCTGCTGCAAGGCAACCCGTGGTGGCAATGAATTATCCGGCGCCGCAAGGACAAGCCTTGGCTGGCTACCAGTTGTCAGCGACTTCCTGGCCGATGCAACAAGGTATGTCGATTGTCAATCAACCTGTATCGGCAACCACCGCTCAAGTTGTAGTACCCGTAAGTCCAAACAATCATCCAAGGGTACAACAAAAACAAGCACCCGCCGATTATCAGTTATTGGCGAATGCCTGGCCGATGCAACAAGGCGCGCCAACAGTCAACCAGCCTGTGTCGGCAAATTCTTGGCCGGTGCGACAGACTATGTCAAGCGTCCGTCAGCCTGCATCGACCGTAGCCGCTCAACCCATGGTGGTTACAAATCAAAACCATCATCCTAGGATACAAGAGTCGCAAGTCTCAGCTGTCTATCAGTCACCGGGGACTACTTGGCCGATGCAACCAGGTGTGCCGATTGCCAATCAATCTGCATCGGTGATAACTGCTCAAGTGGTGGTGTCCGCAGGTCAAGGTGATCATTCAAGGGTGCAGCAACGGCAAATGTCAGCTGGCGACCAACCGATGGTGAATTCTTGGCCGACGCAAAGCGTGTCGAATATCAGTCAGCCTGTATCGGCAATAGTTGCTCAGCCTATGGTACTTGCAGATCAGCGCTATCATCCGAAGGTACAAGGGTTGCAAGAGTCAGCCGGTTGTCACCCATCGGAAAGTCATGTGCCGATGACACCTCGTGCAGGTTGGATCAGTCAGCAACAAGTTGCACAGCCTGGGCGCCAAGTGGCAAGAACTCTTCAGTATCATCCGGCAAACCTTCAGAATGAAGTATCGGTATATCAGCCGATAAATACTACACTGCAATACTCGCAGGAAAGGGTGTACAATGAGACATCGGTACAACAACCGATGGATGCAATAGATATAACGCCACAACACGAGCTAGCGATGGTGCAAAATTGCTCATCGGCAACACAGCCGATGCATGGTGTTATCATGACTAGTGCTATGCACGTGCCTATCATCCCAGGTACTTCGACGTCAAGACATGGAGAGAAAGACCAGCCTACAAGCGTTCAGATTTGCCCATCGGTTGACCGGTCAATGCATAACTTTCAACAGATTGGTACTGTAGATGAGCCAATCGCTCCGGCCTGCTTAATGCAAAGATGCGAAGTATCTCAATCCACTCAGACAGTAGGTGTCCAGAAGTGCTCATCGGTTGACCAGCGATGTATAATATTCAACAGATTAGTGCTGCTGACGTGTCAATTTCTCCGATTTGCTCACTATAGAAACATGAAGAAATGCATCCATCTGCCCAACCAGTGAGCGAGTCTGTGCATCAGCAAGATCCAGATACGAAGGTGTTTTCGACCAAAGAAGTGAAGGCTTCAGACTCGGACGGAGAGCCAAGTATCGGCGATGCTGAATTAGAGAAATTCACTTTCAATGTCACAGACGCCGATCAAGATGTTAAATTATTTAAACCCAAGAAAACTTGGAGCGGGGAAGTGCTCTTTGTTGAACAGAACTCCGAGTCAGATGAAGAAATGAACATCGGTACTTCTGAGTGGGTGAAAGATGAAGAGCTGGTGCCTTGTGTGCTTGACCAGAAAGAGACTGGAAAGTTCACCTTCGATGTCACGAAGGCCGATGGGATATTTGACTTATTGCTTCGGGAAGGGCGAATTAGGCTAGCCCCTAATCAGCTAATTCCATCGGCCAAGGAGCTCAGGGATACCAGGTACTGCAAGTGGCACAATACAACTTCTCACAGTACCGATGACTGCGAAGTGTTCAGGCAGCAGCTGCAGTCAGAAATTAACTCTGGACGGATCCAATTTGAAAATCCTAAAGTCCAAGAACCGATGGAAATTGATCAGCACCCGTTTCTGAATAATATGGTGGAAGCCGGTGGAAAAACTAAGGTGCTGACATCGGACGCTGCTAGAAAGAATGCATCGGTGGATCCTGATCATCAAGTGGCCGAGCATGAGGTCGGAAAGTGTGCCGATGACAAGATAAGAATTGCCGATAAAGATGCCTATGTCAGTAGGGCTCCTGGCATAGTAATCACGCACAAAGTACCAAGGCGGAACTATCGGCAATCACGAGATGAACGATATCGGCAGAAAGAGAAAGAACATCGGGAGTGGCTTCGTCGGAAAAATCATTGGAAGTGTCCCTTCTTCATTCACTATTGGGAAGAAGGCATTAAGCTACCCACTGCCGATGACTGTCCTGAATGCAACAGGTATCACACTGCCGATCAGTCAAGTAAGCCTTGTTTGGATGATCGGGCATCTAGGTACGTCAAGCCGCTCAGAAAGAGGAGATCGGTACACGACCAACTGGGGAGCAAGCTTAATGCCCATAGCAGGCTTGGCAGACAGGTTGATCAAGGAGAGAGCAAGGAGTGGACCAAGATAGAAACACCCGATGAAGAAGTGCTCTCCAGAAATTCAAACATCGGAAGAAATACCGATGTAAGTAATGGAAGGCAGCACCAGCCTGTCCGGAAAACCAGACTCCCTCTGTGGTGCTCTAAAGGGCTGACCAAAACCCAGAAGAGAAGAATTCAGCGCCGACGCCGCAAGGACCTGTACGATGATGCAGAACCTTTGAGGGAGAAGCAGTGGAGGCCAAAGCGCAAGGATAGAGGTCCATCGGCAGACGCCGATGATTCACCGATGGTCTGATTGAGGTCAATCTTGGACCTGTTAGTTTGGGGGCTGTACTCGGCAAACCGGCGATTCCAATTATTATACTTTGGGCACCTACCGATGGTTTGAGTATGGAACGCCGCACTGCCGATAGATTTGTTAATTGCCGGGAGATAGTTGTAGGAATGATTCTGCTACGTTTGCGCATGATAACTAAGTGTGTGTGGCGTACGTCCTGGAAGTTACATACTTTGTGGCGGGCCTATCAGCATTATCCTAGTTCTGATCCGATGGAAATATGAAGCTTCATTGCCGATTGTTGTTGCAATCAGGCTAAATACCATGGGTTAGTTAATGAGTTGGATTACTTAGGATTTTAGCCGATTCGATGAGTAATGCTATCGGTGATAATTGCCGATGACTGGGTGAACAAGTTTGCCGATGGTACTCTGGCGCGAAGATTGATTCTACCGATCAGGATTGAATTCTAGGCCCGGAGTGGGTTCCTAATCAAGTTCCTATCAGATGAGACAATCTGCTCCAGCAAAGCATACATTCCAGAAACTCTCGAAGGAGTTGACACATGACGTGCTCGTTTGGGTGCCGATGAAAAGGAATTGTAATACATCGGTAAAAACATGCAAACATTATATTACAAGGCCCAGAGTCAAGTATCAGGGGTACATTGTTGCCGATACATAAATTACAGCAAAGAGTAAATGATTGATATCGCACGCAGGCGAATCTGTTCTATCTCATCCATCTCCTTGGCGTCAGCATCGGCAGAGCCCTCAACCGGCTTGATCTTCTTCTTCCACGAGATGGCTTGCCGAGCATGCTGGTCCCTTTCTTGCTGCAGAATCTTGATGGAGTTGGACAGTTGAGTTTTCTGCTGGTTGGCTGTAGTCAGATCCCCCTCAACCTTGTGCAGCTCCATCAGCAGCTCCTCCTTCCTTGCCGACAGTCGAGAGATTTCTTGGTCAAGGTTGCTGATGGAAACTTTGGCTTGACCAATGCTTCTGTGCTTCTCATCGGCAAGGTGTTTGAATTTGAGCTTCTCTTCCTCGCTCTTGGCTTGGGCAGCTCTATCGGCAATGCGGCGAGTAAGTCTCTGGTACTGGATTTGTTTGATGTCGATAGAAGCTGCTTGGAGAAGGGTTTCTGCTGCATCGGCAAAAAGATGGCTTTGGATATCCTTGAATATAGTCCTTACCGCTGATGAGTCCTGGACAAGTTGAGATGTATCTTGCAGCAGTAAGGAGAGCAATTCTTCAAGTCTGGATTTGATTTCTGCCGATAGAGCTGGGACGGAGCTTTCCTCTTCATCGTCATCGGGGGCGTCGACGGCAAAAGAGAACAGACTGTCCGCTTGAATGCGGCTTTGATGTTCATCTCCGGTTTGAAGGTTTAAGCTGTAGGAGAAAAGACTGTCTGGAGAATCTTGGGTCTGAAAACAGAAGGGTTATAATATGTCGATCGAGAGGGTTATATTAGAATCTTGAAGTGATTAACTCACCATCTTGAAACGGATTTCTTGCCCAGGACTTGGCATTCTAGATGGCTCGACCTCATCTTGGATATCGGCAGCGGTTGCCGATGAATGAGCTGCTGCCAAAGGAAAAGTCGATGCCGTTGGTGGTAGTGGTGCTGTTGCTGGCGTTGCTTCTGGCGTAATGCTTGGTTGTGGCGGTGATGCTGCTCTTTCATCGGGACCTTCGGTTGGTACCGATGTCGATGTTACCTCTGCCGCTACGAGGGGCGGAGCTGTCTCATCAGCAACTTTGGCTGACGGCGCCGATAATGTTGCTTCGGCTGCTGTAGGTACAGCTGCCTCATCAGGTACATCGGCTGATGGTGCCGAGGCCGATGCCACCACCGCCAGCATGGGGGTTTCTTCGTTGGGAGCTTCAGCTGATGGTGCCGATGCCGATTCCGCCTCTGCCGCTGTAGCGGATGGGATTGCTTCCTGACCGATGACGTCGTCCATCGGCTGATCTGGGATAGGAGCTGTTGGAGTTTCTGCCGATGACGTGCCGACAGTTGGTGTTGCGACTTGTGCCGATGACAAAGATGGGCTAGCCAGCCTTAAGCGTCTCTTCTTCCTTGGCGCAGCAGCAAGAGATCCAGCCCGCTTAGACGAAGACTGGGGGGGCATCGGCAGCTGAACTTGCGTGTGCTTGTTTGCTTGGGGCAGTTGCCGATGACCTCATAGCCTGAAAATATTCAATGCAAGTTATATGAAGTGAATGTTGCCGATTAAACAGTATATAATCGGTGTGAGTGAAGATGAGTTTACTGCAAACACCCGCGTCAGGGCAGCAGCAGCGGCCGATGTAGCCTTGGCTTTTGCAGGTGTCGGTGTGGGTACCTGTCGTGGGATGAAGGCAGCTAACGAGGGAGCCTTATGGCCGATGAGTGATACAGGACTCATTATTCGAAGCTGGAAGGGCTTGCCGCTCTTGCTCATCGGAGGAATTGGATCATCAACCTGTCAAACGCAAGAAGGTCAAATACCGATGGGGAAGATAAAAATGAGGAAATGCATCGGGATGAGGACTTACTGCGCCGACGGGGATGATATGATCGGTGTCGATCATATGCCGATAGTAGTGCGACGATTTGGCGAGCAGTTGACACCTCCATTCTTGCCACCAGGACTTGTACTCATTTGTGATGAAGGAGGTTGGTGACCAGGAGGATAAGTCAAGGTCTGATACATCGGCATCGGTGGGAAGGTTGACAACCTTGTTCCAATCCAGAGCACTGGAGAATGTCTGCCTGGGCTGTACTACCTTGGAGTAACAAAGCTTGATCGGCAGTTGGCCGAACGCCAGTTGTCTTGCCGCTACCGATGGATAGTAAAACTCAAATGATGGAGGGGCGTTCTTTCCCGATCCAAATATGTTCACTGGGATAGCTCGAGGAGTGATGCTGGCCTTCATCATTATCTGGTTCTCAGGCACGTTCCCATCGGTAAGGTTAAATAGCAATGGGAACTGGTTGTCTACATCGGCATATGGCCACCAGAGTCGTTCTGTGGCAGGAATCCCGTTGTAAAACTTCTGAAAAAACAGGCCGAATTGCTCTGCATCGGCATCGGTCCCTGGCAGCACAATAGTGGCCTCTCCAAAGTTGAGTGGAGGGCGAGTTGCCGATTCATCCTCCCCACACTGGTGGTCTTCTGGTATATCTCTCGGGAAACGTTGAGTGAACAAATCAAGCTGGAGCACTTTCTGCATATGTGCATGTAGCCACATGTTGATAAACCACCAGGGGCCTCCAAGGTTACCGATGTGTTCGCCTAGCAGCAGCTTCTAGGATACTTGATGGAGGAGACGATATACCGATCCTAGAAGGTATCTGCCCAAGGGAAGCCTTGTCCCATCGGCAAGCAACTCAGCTGCTGGGAGGTACATGGTAGTGGGTCCAACTGCCCTACCACAGAAGATGAATTTGTCCAGCCACATGTTCAGGAAGGTGGCGTGCTCTCTCTAGTTTACTGATCCCGTTTTCTGGTATTCCTGAATGTAACCCGTCCAACCGCCGATGTTCTGGGTATTTACTCTGTGCTCAGCTTTACTGTTGAACAAGGTGAAGGTATCGGCAGAAGATATGTCCAGACCCGTCAACATGTGGACATCGGCAAGAGTGGGGGTGGCTGGGCCGTGCCGGAATAAGAAGGCGTTCATGGTGTCCGACCAAAAATAGGAGGCGGCTATCAGCATGTTCTCATTTCTCTCTATATCGGCAATGGAAAGCCGGATGCACTGGTCCAGATTGCATTCTTGCCAATAGATTTGCTGCACCCCAGCAACCCTGAGGTACCAATTTTTCCACCCCTTAGTGGGCTTGGGCCATGATCGGAAAGCGTCCTTCCACAGCCCTAAACCGAAACATTCAGATCTGAAGGGGATTTGGTTGGTTTCTGCGTTGATTATGTAACTGGGATCCGGATTGCCCATGGGGCCTAAACAGCTAAAGGTCGAACCAGTAAGTGGAATCACTACTTTGTTGTACAGTTCCTAAGATTCAAAGAAGAAGACGAGGAGTAGTCAGAAAGGAATGGAGGCAGATCCGGATTCGTGCGAAAACTGGCAGGGGGCTGGATTAGGAAAAGGATAAGTCTTACCTTTGGGATGTCGACCTGGATCGCCATTGGAGTCGAGGGAGTGCTTGCAGTTCGTCCTTGGATTGCGAGAGTACTGTTGCTCAGGTTCGTGTTCTTCAGGGCGACTGGAGGTTGAAGACGATGGCCAGGAGATGAAAGTGAAAGTGAACTCAGGGTGAAAAGTAGTGTAGACCCCGGTAACTTTTTATAAGCCTGCTCAGGGGCATTTTGGGATTCTGTTTCTTATTGCGCAGGAATGTGGAGAAACCCACGGTAGATACGCGCGGTGATCGAGGTGGTCTGTAACTGTTCGTGCTACAATCGAGGGATTTTATTATTAAATTACAGTTCCATATGCGGGGATCGAGGAAACCGTACGCCTATCTCGGGGGTAACGGCTACAGCAACGGCTACAGTGGAGAGAATTTCGGCACGTAAAGTTATATGCTCCGAAACTGGGGGGCATGTGTTGACACCGTTTTTCGACACGTGTCAAATAGGTTGAGGCTTGACTGGTCAGTAGCCGTTCTCCATCGGTATCAGGAGTCGATAGTGCCGATGGAAGGGTGCTGCAGGAAGACTAAGTGTTTTGCCGATGGAAGCTGATGAGCCTTGCCGACAAGATCGGTGAAATCTTGCTGAAACTGATTACCGATGAAGAGTTCTTGCCGATTGCCGATGAGGGGTCATTGCCGATGGCCGATGAACGTGGCCGATTGCCGATGAGTTGCTATTGCCGATTGCCGATGAAGGGCCCTTGCCGATTGCCGATAAAGGTTCATTGCCGATTGCCGATCGGGAAAGTATTGCTGATGCCGATGAACGTGACTTAGCACTTGGTGGCAGCAGAAGGCTACAGGTGGCCAAAGGAGGAAGTTGCAGGGATCTGCCGATGGAAGGCTTCCATCGAGGAAGAGTATAAGGAAACTGGTGTTTTATACTGATATTATTATAGTAGTTTGAGTCCGACTCTTGCATGAGTCGTTTATTTTCCTTTAAAATAGGTGTGTTTGTTTAGGAAATAAATATTGTTATCCGGCTCCTGCGCGAGTCAGTTTCCTTTAAAGTAGGAGTTTGTTTTAGGAAGGATATGTGCCGTGTCATTGTACAACTCTCCACGCGGGAGTATAAATATGTGCCCAAGGGCTATGGAATAAACAATCAATCCAATTCAAAAACAAACCAATTTTATCTTATTCTACCTTTTTATCGCAGTTTACCTTCTCATGCATTAGTTATAGTTATCAACGAGCTCTTCAAGCTTTCGACGGGCTGCATCACCTTGATCTCCGTCAAATCCTTGCTAGTTCCGCGTGGGAGTACCTCTTGGATTTGGCAATCCGGGCGCATCGCTGTTTGCCTCGTCTAGCTCTGCTCTAGTTACCCCTGATCAATCTGAGCCTTGACGTTTGGGCGCATCGTTGTCGTCTCGTTC
Organism: Microstegium vimineum; assembly: GCA_022036555.1. Lineage (NCBI taxonomy): Eukaryota > Viridiplantae > Streptophyta > Magnoliopsida > Poales > Poaceae > Microstegium > Microstegium vimineum. The sequence goes on along the minus strand of CM039121.1, from coordinate 36,013,648 downwards.
AGTTTGTTCTAGTTATCATCCTTGTCGATTGATTGGTCAAATCGACTGGCACGCCCTTGACATCGAGCTTCGGGTAATAGCCCGAGGTGTTCACAGATCTGACGCTTTTTGTGTCAACAGTCGGCCGTCGGATCAAACCAACCTTAGGCGAAGGGTTTAGATTGATCCTCAAAGGCGGTGGAGCAAGATCCGCGAAGTGGAAGCTAATTGGTTGCTCAGGTAGGGCGGCGCCCTGGCTGCGGGCCCGTTTCGCCTCCCGTTCGTTCTCGTGTCTCGTGGAACCTTCTAGAGTACAGAAAATTGTGCGGTTGATAATTATCTCTATGTAAACATGACATGTGGGCCTTTCCTTGGTATTTCCTGATAACCCCCTATAGAAACAGACGTTCACCAAAACTCGTGGAATTCTGTCAGTATAAACCCTAATTCTAACTATGGGTTTCATTTAGATCCTTTTCCATGTTTAGTTGACGGTTAAAATTGGTACTTAAGGACCGTCAACAACTCCCCCAAGCTTACCTTTTGCTCATCCCTGAGCAAAGATGAACTCAATGATGGATCAGGAGTTGCTACAATGCTTTCACGCCTTAAAGGTACACATACGTTCAAACAAGAATTCTCCTCTAGATTAGAGTAAAATATTCTGACTTTCAAACTTACCCATATTACCTTTAACCATGGGGCTTATAGCCATCACTTGGGTCTTGAGTAATTGAAAAGTAGAATGATCAAGCCAAGCACTATGTCTCAAGCTCTTCACTTTACCTTCATCCTGGAGTTTTGCATAGTTTTCAAAATAAAACTCAAAGTCTCTTTTGGTATGACCCTCTCAAGTCTCTCTATATGTGGTATTTGTGGATCCTCACCAAGGCAACAATGGTGTATGCCTTCTCTCAGAATATTATTTGGAACAGGCAAAGTAACAATGTGCCTTCTCTCTTTCTCACCCTATAACTAATAGGCAATATATGGAGTTCATAGGTGGGGGAGAAACAACACATACATACTTGTAGAGCATATATTGTAAAGTCAAACAATGGATCCAGAGAAACCGGGCATACAATCAAATCAAGATGTGCATGTGTATGGGATATATGGTGGATGTATGAGGGTGGATATGTGGTGGATAATGGTGTATAGTGGATATATGAGGGTGTATAATGGAAACCTAATTTTACTCTGCTCCTTGAATACATATATACATACATCTCTCTTTTGGAACTTGGAATTTTGAGAGAACTTGGGCTTGTTTTTTTTTGTTACTTTTTTAGAGAGGCGGGCATCTAAGTACCCATTGTTTTGATAGGACACTTTTCCATGTATTACTCTCTTTATTATTATTTTTTTCACAACCCCAAGTCTCTTTCTATAATAACACTTTTGAGAGATGATAACAAGGAAATCTTTGGAGCAGTTACATTTGTGGTAATGAAATATATGGATAGGTGGAGAACTGGGATATTTTTGGTTACTTACTCCTAAGGTAGGAGTAGAGCATTTTTCTAGTGGATCTGAATGACATATATGTGGATGCGTACTTCCAGGATAGAAGTAGCATATATGAGTGGAGTGTATGTGATCTTGATTTTAAAATCATGACAAGTTTCTAAGGGTCAACAAAGCTTGACAAAACTCAATGCAAATACATGCAGTAAATATGATAGTGAATATTTTCTGGCTATGGTAGGAATTCAAGCTCTCGTCATACACAGACTCATCATGTAATATTTTTAATTTTCAAAAGATAAATTCTCCAGAACTCTAGTATTGCTAGGAACAAGATAAATAGTAGCTTAGACTTTTTCATATCATACTTATCAACTACCTAGACTTAGCTCAAGCATTCGCAACCCACAAGTTTCAGGTTCAGAGTAAATCTTATGTCAAAATAGTTATGTCTAAAACTCGGGAGATTCAAGGCTGAAAACTAGGTACTTGAAAGGAATTACGACAGAGCAACTATTCATCATTTCCATAGAGTTATCTTCAGAGTTCTTCATTTTATTATTAGCAACTGCTAAACACACTATTATTATTACTAAATAAAACTCTATTAAGAATAAAGTAGACAATGAAATTTCCACAGATATAAAAAGTATCTAAATTGTAACTTTTGTGATTCATAATTATTTAAGTGCGAACCTTCATGTGCTCACATTTTTTTATTAATCTATGTAATTAATATATAAATAAAAGTAAACCTAAGTGAATAAGGATACTTACCTGAATACATGGGGGTGCTCTCCCCCAAGCTGGATGTTGACATAGTCGCTCTTGCTGTTGATATATTAGATCTTATTGAAGCTTCCAAATCCTGCACAACTCAAATAGACAACAAAGCTCGTGGAATTGATTAATCATTAGTGGTTGAACACTTAAACCTTAGTTGTCTAGAGCATGATTGCTTTCTAGATTGGATCATTGAATTGCAACAATTCAATCAAGTCAATTTCTTCTAAGTTCTCAGGTTCAAGAAAAACTTTCAAACGTTGACCATTTACCTTGAATATGTTACCTGTATTATCTTGAAGTGTGACAGCACCGTGTGATGCAACTTCAATCACTTTGAATGGTCCTTCCCATTTGCTTTGAAGTTTTCCATGACCAAAGAGCTTCACTCTTGAGTTTAATTGTAGAACTTTATCACCAGGTGTAAACTCCTTGTGCTTGATTCTCTTATCATGCCACCTCTTTATCCTCTCTCTGTAGATCTTGGAATTGTGATAAGCTTTTTCTCTCCATTCTTCTAGCTCAGATATTTGCATCTGATGATTCTTACCAGCTAGGTGGAGATCCATGTTCCATTTCTTGATGGCCTAATGAGCTTTGAATTCCAATTCAACAGGTAGGTGACATGTTTTTCCATATACAAGCTGATAAGGTGTCATGCCTATAGGTGTCTTGTATGCAGTTCTATATGCCCATAGTGCATCATGAAGCTTGTACTTCCATTTCTTTCCCATCTCATCCACGGTCTTCTACAGAATGTTCTTGATTTGCTTATTTGATGTTTCAGCTTGACTGCTAGTTTAAGGATGGTATGGAGTTGCAATGTTGTGCTTGACTCCATATTCTGCTAGGAACATCCAAAATGTTTTGTCTATGAAATGCGATCCTCCATCACTTATGACCATTCAAGGCATTCCGAATCTTGGGAATATCACTTCATGGAACATCTTCTTAGCATGCTTGGAGTCAACAACTCGATATGGTAATGCTTCTACCCACTTGGATACGTAGTCAACTGTTGACGGTAATTATGAGCTATTTTGTCACCATCAAAATACCGTCAACATCCTCATATTCGGAGGAAAACAAGCATAACCTAAACATATGATGCCAAATAACTAATTCCACATGTCCCTTGACTATTTCATGCACGTAATGACAAATGGAGACTTTTGGGAGCTAGTGGGCCCACTTAGGGGGTCGGCCGACCACCCTGTGGGGCCACTAGACCTCCCAAGTCCCCATGATCCAAGAACCACCCTCCAGAGCACTCTCTATCCCTTGGATCCAAGTGTGTCTTCTCCCAACGGTTCAGATTCACATCACGAGGATTCATGGGCCCACATCAAAGAGATAAGCGTGACAATCAACCAAGAATCAACATCCAACGCATATGACAGGTGGGACCAGTAGCCAGAAGGCAGAGGTGGGCCACAAACCACTATAAGTGGTCGGCCGACCACTAGGTGGGCCCCACAAGCCCCCACTTGGTCCCTGACCAGTGGGCCACCATCTAGAAGGAGTAGAGGGGACCCACAGGCCAGTAGGGGGGTCGGCCGACCATCCCTATGGCGGTTTCAACCCCCACAACTGCCTCACTCACTCCCCACATGGTTGAAATCATCACCCTTCATCCTTAGGCAGTTCTGAAGTTGGTTGGATCCAATGGTGGTTGATCAAGGTGACGTGGATCGCTGACGTGGCACCGGAGTAGCCCCTACTCCACCTCTACCTATAAATTAACCCTTAGAGCTCCCTTCTCATTTATGCCTCATTGGAGAAACACTACTCCTTAGTCTCTTAGCGGAGCTCTTTAGTAGTGCTATGCTGGTTGGAGGAGGGTGAAGGAAGTCTTCTGGAGAAAGCCCCGGGCCTATCGAGAATCTTCTCCGGAGTTCTTCCTCAGCGGATGTGAGACTTTTGTAAGTTTAGCACTTGTAAGTGACTTCTTCTGAGTTCTTTATAGCATTCAGTATTCTAAATCTGGTTTAGCTATTATACACCTTTTCACACTTGTTCATCATTTTGCTCTAAGTGAAGTGCTTTAATCTTAGGCCAAGGTTAAAGTAGTAAGATAAGTGTAGACGTGGTGTCTAGGCTAGATCTTACCTTTGTAAACCGCTTATCGCGCAGATGTTTTGTGGATGCTAGTAGAAGGTGATAGCTCTATCTAGTCTCTGTATTCCATCACGCGTGTCAGATAAGTTCTTAAAAGGTAGGGCTTCAATACAACTTGACGGCGCGGTCCGGTTAGAGTTTTGTCCTCTTTCTGATCTATCTCGTCGCCTCCTGCAAGAGAAGGGCTGATAAAGCCAGTATAACTAGCTATACCTTGTTAGATATCTTTGCTATATCGAACCTCTCAACCTAGTTATCATAGTCTCCCTTGATCCATCATAGGACATAACCATATTCCTAGTTAACTCACTTCTCATTCCCTGTTGAAAATATGATACCTGGAATACTCCTGGTGAAAGCTACACTTGACAACCGTACGCTTGCGGTCTTTTTCCGTTTGCCACCTTTGGTGTCAACAAGCTTTCTGGCGTCGTTGCCGGGGAACGGTAGCTGTTTTAACTAGTATCCTTTGGTCCTATTTTATCTTTGTTTGATTTTATCCTTTCATTCCACATACATATATGGATCAAACCCCGTGTTTCGAATATGGTGCTCCAAAGGGCGCTAGCTTGGAGCCACCTAAATCATCTCAGGCCGTTTTGGCCGTTCGTTATGAGCTTCGCCCGAGTCTCATAGCGATGGTTTAGGAAAAACCATTTTCTGGGGACGAAGACAAAAATCACTATTCATGTGTCCACATCCAAGGGATGAGGCTAGGTACCCTTAAGTGGAAGCTATTTCTGTTCTCTTTAACGGGAATAGCCAAACAATGGTACACTCGCCACATAGATGATGCAAAAGGAAACTGGGAAAAATTGATGCCTAAATTCTATTTAGCATTTGTTCCTATTCCTTGTGTCATTCGTCTTCGAAAAGAGGTCATCAACTTCTCACAAAAAGAGAAGGAGCCTGTAGGAGAAGCATGGGCCCGTCTTACAGATCTAGTATCTTTAGGCCCTGATCTCGCTATAACTGAGCCTACATTGTTACAACATTTGTATGGTGATCTTAGTAGAGATTCTGCGCAACTCCTTGATATATCTTCCGGGGGAGCCTTCCTGTGTTTACCCGTTAGTGCAGGGAAGAGTCTTCTCACGAAGATTCTTGATAACACCCCCTATACTAACGTATATTATGAAGAACCCGTGGAAGAACAAAAACCAGCCCCCAGAATAGAAGCAACATCGATAGCCGAAACTCTTCCCTCTACATCTCAAGATCCTGCTATCAAACCTGAACCACCAAGGGTAGAAGAAATTCACCCCTTGGAATTCCCCCTTGATATCGAGGCTGACTTATTTTCTGATTTTGGAAATGCCTTGAATCAATCTGTGCAAAAGAAGTCGTTTGCTCAAAAATCTCCGAACCTTCACATTCCTAGTCGCATAGAGGACGCCTATCTCCAGGAGATGGTTCAAGAGCTAGCTTCTATCATGAGCAATGAGTGGTTAGAAGAGGCCGAATCTTCATTCGAGCCAATTCGAATTCTTTCTTCCTCTACAATCATTCCTTGTCAAATCAATAGAGCAAGGTTAGACTCTCTTTACGATCCTACCGTAGGAGTTAGCATTATGTCTAAGTCATTAGCTAATGCTCTCCTAGGCAAGGTAAATCTAACTCCAACCAATAAATTCTTGAAGCTTTCTTCAGGACAATTGATTGAGAGTTGTGGTATTGCACAGACCATTCCTACGTTAATTAACAAAGTTAATATCCTCTTGAATTTCTTCATATTTGATATAGAGGAATTTGACTTGTTAATTGGACATCCACTCATGAGGTTTCTTGATGGATCTCTTGATGGAAGTCTTAAAGGTCATCTTGGGAGTAGCATCAAACTATCGATTCCACTCACCAATTCCATAAACACCATGACGGAATCACTCCCAGAATCTGACCCCATAGAGGAAGTGATGGTTGCATCTCTTCTAGAATCATCTCATCCTGATCTAGAAAAAGAAGCCGAAGATTTCATCTAGGAAGAAGACGATCTAGAAGAACCCATAGATCTGGAGAAATCCGAGCCCCCATCTAAGCCCTCTATAGAACTTAAACCCCTTCCAGCTGGTTTAAAATATGCCTTTCTAAATGACGATCATGAGGCCCCCATGATTATCAGTGACAAACTCTCCTGAAGAGTCCTACAAACTCCTCACTGTCCTAGAAAAGCATCAGTCAGTCTTAGGCTATTCTCTTCAAGATCTCAAGGGCATTAGTCCTGCTCTTTGCACCCATCGCATCCCCATAGAACCTGAGGCCCTTCCGTCTAGAGAGCCCCAACGTAGATTGAATAATGTGATGAGAGAAGTAGTGAAGAAAGAAGTCTTGAAACACTTGCATGCAGGGATCATCTACCCCGTTCCTCACAGTGAATGGGTTAGCCCTGTGCAAGTTGTTCCTAAGAAGGGAGGTATGACGGTCGTTCGAAATGACAAGAACGAGTTGATTCCTCAACGAACCGTCACGGGTTAGAGAATGTGTATAGATTACCAAAAACTTAATAAGGCTACAAAGAAAGATCACTTCCCGTTACCCTTCATCGATGAGATGTTGGAGCGGCTTACAAAGCATTCTTTCTTTTGTTTCCTTGATGGTTATTCGGGATATCATCAAATACCAATCCACCCCGATGATCAAAGTAAGACTACGTTCACATGCCCCTATGGAACATATGCATATAGGCGAATGTATTTCGGCCTATGCAATGCTCCTGCCTCTTTCCAAAGGTGCATGATGTCCATTTTCTCCGATATGATCAAAGAAATCATAGAAGTTTTCATGGATGACTTCTCCGTCTATGGAAAGACTTTTGATGATTGCCTTGAGAATCTGGATAGAGTCTTACAGAGATGTGAAGAAAAGCACTTAGTCCTGAACTGGGAGAAATGCCACATCATGGTTCGCGAAGGCATAGTACTAGGACATAGAGTGTCCGAACGTGGGATAGAAGTGGATAGAGCTAAGATAGAAGTTATAGAAATAGTTGATGCCATCAAACTTGGGTGGCTTCTTCATGTTGTTGATATGAGCCATGATCACACCGTAGGTTGTTAAGCCTCAAATCAATGGTGTCCAAGCTTTGATACCACGTGAAAGGTCCTAGTCCAAGGCTAGAGGGGGGGTGAATAACCTAATTTGAAAATCTAAAACAAACTCAACAACAAGTTAGAAACACAAGAGGCAAAGCTAACAAAGCACTAGCCTACTAGAGAAGCCAAGCCACCTAATATGCAAATCTAGCCTAATAGCTCTAGGAACACACAACTCCTACACAAGCTACTAAGGCAAGACACAACCTAATATCTCTACTAAGTAATAACTAGAGAGGGATAGAGAGATAAGAGGTGATTGATATACCGTCAAGAGCCGTAGAGGATGAACCAATCAAGTGAATACCAATGAGATCAATCAATCACAAGAGACAAAGGTTGACACTTGATTTTCTCCCGAGGTTCACTAGTTTGCCAACTAGCTACGTCCCCGTTGTGGCAAGACACTCACTTGGAGGTTCACGCGCTTATTGGCATCACACGCCAAACCCGTCACCAGGTGCCGCACAACCAACACAAGATGAGGCTATTGAAATGCCACGAGCAATCCACTAGAGTTACCTTTGCGATCTCCCGCGGGGAAGGCACAAGAACCCCTCACAATCACCACTTGTGGTCGACGAAGCACAATCACCAATCTTCTCGAATCCACACCACTTGCTCCAACCATCTAGGTGATGAAAATCACCAAGAGTAACAAGAAACTAGCAGTGGTATCAACTCCCAAGTGCCACTAAGATGAACTCACTTCATGCAATGCACTTGAACACTCAATCAATGATGAGATGAGTGGGAGTGTGTGTCACAAGCTGACAAAGAGTATACAATGTCCAGATGTGCAAGAGAGCCTGCTTGAACCGCCACACACCCTTAAATAGCCCCCTCAAAGGAACTAGCCGTTATGCACTTGGGCTGCTGAAATCATGACCGTCGGACCACTTCTTAGCACCGTCGGACCATAGCGTCTGGTCCGACGCCTCCTGTGTCTGCCATGTGTCCTGCCAGATTCAAAAAATAGCCGTTGGCGCGCAGCTCTGGACACCGTCGGACCACCTCCATTGGTCCGGAGGCCTGGTCCGACGCCTCCACTAGGCTTCCACCAAATTTATGCAGTGAGCACCAGGGCTCCAGACTCCTCATCCGGAGGTCACCGTCGGACCAAATCACCTAGTCCGGAGCCTATCTTGGTCTTCTGCTCTGCTGTAGACTGAGCCACCGGACCCTTGGCCAATGGTCTGGAGCACCACTGGACCACTGGTCCAGAGCTTCTTTGTCAGCCAGCTAGTGCTGAGAGCAACCGTCGGACCACCTCCTATGGTCCAGAGCTCATAGCACAACTAGTCTGGAGCTTCTATCTTGGGCAGAATTCACTTCTCTTTGCTTCCCTTGATCTCATGTGCCACCACCAAGTGTTTCACTGACTTGTGCTCGTGTGTTGGCATATTTTATCAAGTTTTACAAGGGTAGTTCATTAGGATTAGATGCAATGCAAACATGATCAACCTAATGACACTCGATAGTTGTAACCACATACTATTTTCCCCTTTTAATAGTACAGTTATCTATCCTAAATGTGATCACACCCACTAGGTGTCTTGATCACTTAAACCAAAAAGCCCTAACTTATACCTTTGCCTTGTATAGCTCTTAGGGTCTCCTCCTCTTCTCTTATTCTCCAAGTGTGAGCCTTTGATTTGCTTTCTCATTAGACTCCTCCTTGCTCCATCACTTGTCACCTTTACTTCTTATAGTGTACTTAACCTACTCACACTTAGAGCTAGGTTAGTACTTAGGTTTCATCAATTACCCAAAACACTTAGAGATATTTCAATCTCCCCCTTTTTGATAATTGATGACAACCCAATATAAAGATATGAAATATGATTTTGATTTCAACCCGAAATGCTTGACACTACTTGGAAGATAAGATTATGAAAGAAAGTGGTCAATCATTTCTAAGTTGGTTTGATAGTGTTAACTCCCCCTACATATGTGCACTTCTATGAATATGAATCAAGCTTTGCACACATGCTTAGATAGAACCTTTTGGAGGGATGAACAACTAGAAAACTATGACATGATGCTAAGGTTTTAAGAATAGACCTTTGAAGAATGATACCAATCGAAGTGCGCCTTTCATTTCATCCTTAGCAACATGGTTAGCTCGATACCAATTGATAAACATACTAAACAAGAGAGGATATCTAGCTAACTTCCTATGCATGCTAGAGATCAATCATCAATCAAGATTATAACTAAGCATGCACCACACAAGCATATCATTTTGAATGAAATACAATGCAAGCAAGAATATATGTGAATGCACATTCAAATGCAACAACTTGTTCATAGGCTTGCTCCCCCTAGTTGTGTGCTCAAAGTTTTAATTTTTCATTTTCAAAATCTCACACTACACTATCTTCTCCCCCTTTAAGGTCATATTTTATATCACAATTTCTCCCCCTTTATCATATATTACCACAAAGGGTCCATTTGTTAAAGTTTCATCAAGTCAATTTTAGAAAATGGTGTGTGATTATCAAATTTGATTCAATCTAGACCACTTGTCCTACATATTTAACATGGTTTAAACCATGGACAAGCTTTTTCACACATCTTGCAATGGTTATCTTATCCATGTTGGTTAAATACAAGAGAAAATGTTCTAGATTAAACATGTGAGGTTGCAAGCTTATCAACATGTTGTTAACACTGGATTTTGGTACGCTTGGAAAGATGACAGGTGGGCCAGCAAGCAGTGGGTGTTCGGAGCATTCGGCAAGTATCCAGCAAGCAGTCGGTGTTCGGAGCATTCAGCAAGTATCCGTGCGGTAGGTTAGGTTCGGAGCATTCGGTAAGTATCCATGCGGTCGGCTAGTTTCCAAAGATTCGGCAAAGGATCGTGCGGTCGGCTATTCTGAGAAAGGGTGATTTTCTGTTGAAGATGTGACAAAAACGGCAAGTGAGAGCCAAATCGGGCAACAAACATCGTGACAATTAAGGAAATAAAGACTCCGAAGGAAAGATTAGGGTTAGAAGTGTCGTGTTTTTCCTTTAATGTTTGTAGTCGTGTCCTTTTAGAACTCATGTCATGATCAGGGTATAAATATAAACCCTTGGTCATTGTAAAAATTGTTCACAACCAATACAATACAACCGGCCCCGTGCCAATTTCGAGTCCTTCATCGTGTCGTCGAGTTCTTCGAGAGGAATCATCGATCCGTCGACCTCCGTAAGTCCCGGCAACCTTGCTATCATGTCTAGTATCATGCGGTGGACTTAGATGTTGATGCAAGTAGTCTTGCTTGTTTTCAATGATCGTGCGGCGGATCTTTGCTTGACAATCAAGAAGTCTTCGCTTATGTTTCGTTTATGAGTACACACCGTGCGGCAGGTGTTTGCTTGATATACTTAGCAAAAACAAGATAGTTATTGGCTTTATTAGACTTGGCAAGATCTAATAGATTCATTAAGTTATCATGTGTTGCATGTTTTAGATATTTTATATATTTGTAACACTCTTTTGCCCAATCTATATTGATATGGTTCGGCTCTATTCTTTCTTATAGGTCTATTTTTTTCTTTTTATACAAATAGATCTTGTGTTCATAATAGCCGAGTTAGTTTAATCTAGATTGTTACGTGTTGCGGGTTCATGCATGTTAATCACGTTTAAGCTTCGATAAAGCTAGGTGTCGTGCGGCAGATGCAGGCTTAGATTAGTTTGATCGTGTTTACTTACATGTTTCTTCATCATGGATCCCATCTCGGTTAGGTTGCCGAGCTTGGTTATGCTTAAACTTACAGTTAATTATGATTCATTCATGCGTGCTCTTTTTCATGCATGCACGTTCGGCTATCAACTTTCCACATGCTTTGCATTTGCTTTAGCCGAACGATCTATAAGACCTGTTGGCAGATAGTTTCTATAGTTATATGTCGTTGTAAGTGGCTTCAGGGCCGTATATATGGAACTGTCTGGTCTTACCTGGCATGTTCCAGGTTATATCTAATGACTTTCATCCCTTGTTAGTTTCAGGTTAAACTGACTGGCACGTTCTTGGATTTCGAAACACCCGGGCACCCGATTGAAGCCACACTTTCCGGCTTGCTGTGTGTGAGGCACATTGCGTCATATTTTTTGTCAACACACTTTTTGGCATGCCCAGTGGGACAACATTTCAAGATGCCTGAATTCGATAATAACCAGGTTCTGGACGTGACTATGGATGAGTTACCAGAAGACCTGAGGAATACGGTTCAGAGAGCATGTGATGAGTTTCAAAGCAAATGCTTGATGTCTTTTTCAAAGAATAAAAGCAACAAGGTTTTTCAGAAGCAGTCACTCCCGAGGGTTCTCCTTCCACATCAGATTGATTACACTAAAGCAGAAGATGTTCAAAAGATGTCTAAAATGGTTTACAAGGCTATGAGCGAAACTATGAGGAATCATCATATAGCTTTCTTGAATACCTTTCGCACGATCATGGTCAGTACTTTCGGTCCATCAACTGACAAGTACTTTGAGGAAACTGTTGGTCCAATGCAAGGACCGACGTTGTTCCATGTATCAAAGCACCAGGAGAAAACTGCTGAGAGTAGCGGAGCGCCTAGCATAGACCAAGGTGGGATGGCTCCTCACCAGAAACAGCAACCGCCCATGACGTATGGCCAGCTCACGTTCGGTGCAATAGGAAACGTCCCACAATCGGCTTTCAAGGTGTCTCCAGCTGCAAATAGGTTGCAGAAAAATATGTATGGAGAGGGATATCAGGAATTTGCCGATCACAACGCTATTGATGCTTTCCCGAATCTGGGGTATAAGAACTCTGTAGGTTTAGCTTTTGAGGGACAGGCACATGGAGCTCCAAATTCAAACATTGACCTTATCATGAACAGGATGACATATATGATGCAGAATCAGTTTGGCTTAAAGCCAAAGAACCAATCTTATGCATATAAGTCTCCTTATCTAGAGTAGTACAACCGAGTGGCACTGCCTCCGAGGGTGAAGCCTCCCACGGATTTGACCAAGTTTTCTGGTCAAAGATGATACTAGTACCATAGAACACATCAGCTGATACTTGATGCAACTTGGAGAGGCATCTGCCGATGAAGCTTGGAGGATTCGATATTTTCCATTGTCTCTGACAGGGCCGACTTTCACGTGGTTCACATCTCTGCCGGCAAATTCCATTGGTACATGGGCAGAGTTAGAGCAGAAATTCCATGCATATTTCTTCACAGGCAATAATGAGAAGAAGCTAGTTGATCTCATGAGCTTGAGGCAGAGGGCTAATGAAACACCACAGGAGTATCTCCGTAGATTCAGAGAGACCAAAAACCTCTGCTATTCCTTGAATCTGCCAAATGACCAGTTGCCAGGAATGGCAATAGCAGGCATGTAGCCGAATGTCAGGGAGAAGTTGTTTGGCATGGAATTTGATGACCTTGGTCAGTTGTCACAACGGTTGGCTATGATGAGTAATCAAGCTCAATGATTCAGGAGAGATAACCGCTTTCAGAAGGGTGATGTGGCTAATGAAATGTATCAAAGTTTCCTGGAAGAAGCAGCAGAGTACGATGATGAAGATGAGATCGCCGCAGCCGAATTGGTCTGGGCGAAAGAGCCGACTCAGGTTAGTCAACGATGTCTAAGGCAGCAGAAAGGTACTTACGACTTCGATGTCTCTAAGTCAGATAAGCTGTTTGAGTTGTTGTTAAGAGAGGGACGCATCAAATTGCCGGAAGGGCACCCCATGCTGCGCCCTGAAGGGGTAAAGGAAAAGAAATTTTGTGGTTTCCAAAATACAAATTCTCATTCCATCAATGATTGCCGAGTATTCAGAATGAAAATTCAGAAAGCTATTCAGGAAGGGCATCTGAAGTTTGATGACAAGATGAAAATTGATGCTAATCCTTTTGCGCAAAACACAATGTCTTTCTCCATGAACATGGTTGCCATAGAAGACTCCAAAAGCAAGGAAAATATGAAAGTGTTAACCTCAGACAGAGCAAGAAAAGCTGGTGTTGTTGACCCCGCTCGGCAAATTACAAATGAGGAGTTTCGGCAACGGGTTTAGTTTCAGAATAGCCGAACCGAGAAGGGGGAAGCTTCCAAACCCAGGGTCACTACACGGATTCTGTTGAACAAGTGGCGATGGGAGTGAGAGCAGTATCAAAAGTAGAGGTATTATGAGGAACAAGAATTCATGGAGGAACATCATAGATACGAGGAAAAAATGTATCGGAGAGAGCAAGAATACATGAAATAGCAAGAGCAATCTCATTGGGGGTCTTCGTTCTTCAGACATTGTTGGAATGAAGGCTTGAAGCTGCCTACTAGGAACAATTGCCCCGAATGCAGTGATCAGTATTCGGAGTACAGACAGTCTCGGGTCAACCGCCGTTCGGTCCATGAAAGACTTGGAGCACATGCTCCTGAGGACGATCGGCGTTTAAAAATAAGTAGCTTTGATGATCGGCGACGCAAGAGGTTTGCCGATCAGGAGTGGATCCATTATGAGAGAGGTGCTGAGGAAGAAGAGCATCGAGAGTATGTCTGGCAAAAGGGACAATGGTGTCCACCAGGGCTGAGGAAAAGCCAGAAAAGGAGAGTGCAATGCTTGAGGAACAAAGAGTTAGCACAAACTATTCCTGAAAGGAAACAAACATGGCGTCCTAAGAAAAAGCCTGATAAGCAAGATCATTCAGCTGACGCATGCATGGCTTTCTTCATTCCATCAGAATTCATAGCTCCCGAATGCCAAGACATCCAAGAGGAAGTGTACTCGGATTTCGATGAGTGAGTATCAGAATCTAATGGCCCAACTTGTCCTGACTCAGCAGGCAATCTTCAATAAACCGACTAAGCATCGACATTTGAAAGTGATTTACGTGAAAGGATATATCAATGGCAAGCCTTTGACCAAGATGCTTGTTGATCGGGGGGCTGCCATCAATATTATGCCTTATACTACCTTTAGGAAGCTCAGGATGACTAATGAAGAATTGTTGAAAACTGACTTGGTACTCAGGGACTTCGCTGGCAATCCTTCTGATACCCGAGGAGCTGTACATGTTGAGTTGATGATTGGATCAAAGACTTTGATTACTACCTTCTTTGTCATTGATGGCAAGGGGGCATATAGTCTACTCTTGGGAAGAGATTGGATTCATACTAATTGTTGCATACCTTCAACCATGCATTAGGTTCTCGTTCAGTGGATTGGAGATGACGTTGAAATTGTTCATGCTGATGATTTGGTGAATGTTGCTACCGCAGAGCCTACCTACTGGGAATATGATGGCTTTGATTGTTTCTCTGGAAAAATCTGGGAAGAAGGTCCTGTGAACGTTTTCAACAAGGATCAACAGCCGATCCAAGCAGTCGGCTCTCAAAGCAATTTTTAATGGGGAACCCAATCGATGGCAACAAAGGAAAGCTGGGATGTGGCTTTATGTCGGCCGATAAGTTAGAAGAAATAAATGTTGGTGATGATGTCAAACCAAGGCCGATGTATATCAGTGCAAATTTAAACCCAGAATATAGATCGAGATTGATAGACCTTCTAAAAGAATTCAAGAATTGTTTAGCTTGGGATTACACAGAGATGCCTGGGTTGGATCGTTCTATTGTTGAGCATCGATTGCTGATTAAGCCTGGATATCGTCCTTACAAACAACCTCCTCGGAAAATTTTCAAAGTAGAGATATTGGTCGATGTGAAGAAAGAAGTTGAAAGATTATTAGAAGCAAATTTCATTCGGCCATGCAGATATGCAGAGTGGATTTCAAGCATAGTTCCGGTATACAAAAAGAATGGAAAGATGAGGGTCTGCATCGACTTTAGGGATCTCAATAAGGCTACACCAATGGATGGTTATCCAATGCCAATTGCTGATTTACTTGTCGATGCAGCAGCTGGTTATGAAGTCATCAACTTTATGGATGGTAATGTTGGCTATAACCAAATCTTTATGGCAATAGAGGATATTTCAAAGACAGTCTTCAGATGTCCTGATCATATTGGTTTGTTTGAGTGGGTTGTCATGACTTTTGGTTTGAAGAATGTCGGTGCAACTTATCAGAGAGCCATGAACTTTATTTTCCACGAGTTGATCGGCAAAATTGTGGAGATCTATATTGATGACGTGGTGGTTAAGTCTAGAGATCACATGGGACATTTAGCTGATTTAAGAAAGACTTTGGAGTGCACTAGGAAGCATGGTTTAAAGATGAACCCGAACAAGTGTGCCTTCGGGGTCTCGGCTGGTGAGTTTTTAGGGTTCTTGGTCCATAAAAAAGGAATTGAAGTTCGTAAGAAAAGCATGGAAGCAATAGACAAAGTTATCCCTCCTACTAATCTCACAGAGTTGCAATCATTGCTTGGCAAGATTAATTTTGTAAGAAGATTCATATCTAATTTGTCAGAAAAAGTGTTGCCATTCTCTCCATTGTTGAAGCTTAAAAAGGATCAAGAATTCGTATGGGGTGACGTACATCAGAAGGCTTTCGATGAGATCAAAGAATATATAAAGGCGCCACTTGTGTTGGTACCTCCACGGCTTGATAAGCCTTTTAAGTTGTACGTGGCGGCCGATAGCCTGACGATAGGATCGGCCCTCATGCAGGAGTTTGAGGGAAAAGAAAGAGTAGTAGCTTACCTTAGCCGAAAGCTGCTAGATCTAGAGACAAGGTATTCGGATATGGAGAAGCTTTGCTTATGTGTGTATTACTCATGTACCAAATTTCCACACTATTTGTTGAATACCGAATGCGTGGTGGTTTCTAAATGTGATGTAATAAAGCATATGTTATCAATGCCAATTTTAAATGGAAGAATTGGCAAGTGGATTTTAGCTTTATCTGAGTTTGAATTGAAGTACGAATCGGCAAAGGCAGTAAAGGGTCAGATTATGGCCGATTTTGTTACCCAACGCCATGATCCTTCTGCTAGCATGATAAGTATTGCACCATGGACTTTGTTTTTTGATGGTTCATCCTGCAGCAAAGGTGGTGGTGCTGGCATTTTCTTGATCTCTCCACGAGGGATAACTTTTAAATATGCCATCCCAATTGAGTTCCAAGTTACTAACAATCAAGCAGAATATGAAGCATTGCTTAGAGGACTTCGACTGCTTGTTGAAATAAAGGTTGTTGCTATTGAGGTCTTTGGAGATTCTGAGTTAGTAATTAATCAACTGATCGGCCAATATGAATGCAAGAGTGATGTATTAAGGGAATATTATAAAGAATGTAGAGAGCTTTTGAAGAATTTCCAAGTAGCAACCTTGCATCATATCCCTAGGGGGCATAATGAAGAAGCAAATAAACTGGCTCAAGCTGCTTCAGGATACCGGGAGGATCAAGAGATTCATGCCTTGAATGAGAATCGGGTAATTGATGACTGGAGAAGTGAAATTGCCGATTATTTAAAGAATCCATCACAGAAGGTTTCCCAAAAGCTCAAATACAAAGCTGTCAAGTTTGTACTCCTTGATGACCAGTTGTACTATAAATCCATAGATGGAGTGCTCCTTAAATGTTTGAATCAAGAAGAGGCAAGGAAGCTAATGTATGAAGTGCATGAAGGAACCTATGGTGGACATCAATCGGCTTACCGAATGAAATGGATAATTAGGAGGACTGGTTATTTTTGGCCAACTATGCTTGAAGATTGTTTTGAATATTACAAGGGGTGTCAAGATTGTCAAAGGTTCGGTAATATTCAAAGAGCTCCAGCATCGGCTATGAACCCAATTATCAAGCCTTGGCTGTTTAGAGGATGGGGTATAGACTTGATTGGTTAGATTCATCCTCCTTCTAGCAAAGGACATAAGTTTGTGCTGTTAGCTACAGATTATTTTACAAAGTGGGTTGAAGTTATTCCTTTGAAGAAGGTTACATCAGAGAACATGGTCAATTTTTTTAAAGAGCATATAATTCACAGGTTCGTGATTCCTCAAACCATAACAACAGATCAAGGAACTCAGTTCACTTCATCCGAATTCTGTGATTTTGCTGAAGAAATGGGAATCAGGTTGTACAATTCTTCTCCTTATTATGCACAAGCTAATGGCCAAGCCGAAGCGTCAAATAAGATCATGATCAAGATTATTCAGAAAAAAAATTGATGAAAAGCCGAAGAAGTGGCATTCGATTCTTAATGAGGCTCTATGGGCTTACCGAATGGCTTGTCATGGGTCTACTCAAGCATCTCCCTATGAGTTGGTTTATGGGCATCATGTTGTGCTACCATGGGAGTTACAATCGGGTTCGAGACGAGTTACATTGTAGAATGATTTGAAGAAAGAAGATTATAAGGACCTAATGATGGACAAATTGGAAGGCTTGCATTTAGTTCATCTTAAGGCATTGGAAAACATTAAGAAGAACAAATTGTGTGTTGCCAGATATTACAACAAAAAGGTCAAATAGAAGCAATTCACAGAAGGAGATTTAGTTTGGAAGACTATACTGCCGATTGGGACAAAGGATAAAGCATTCGGCAAATGATCTCTGAGCTGGGAAGGACCTTTTCGGATAGTGAAATGTGCACTTGGCAATGCATATATCTTAAAAACTCTGCTGGGAGAAGAATTTACTAGAGCTATTAATGGAAGATTTCTTAAGAAATTTCATCCCAGTGTTGAGGTTGGTGCATAAACAGACTTAAGGGGTTTTGCACACAAAATAGCCGATGTGGAGACATCGCCTTTAGCCAAAAAAATACTCTGAGAGCTTAGAGAATAGCCGACGCGGTATGTGTCGCCTTTAGAGCAAAAAAATTTAAATACAATCAAAACGGTGTCATACAGATTCAAGCAACGGTCGTCAAATTTATCATTCTCAGAAAGATCTATGACAGAAGAAACAAATGGAAACCACAGAAGTCTCTAATTACAAACTACTCATCAAACAGCCTGTTGAGGACAGACTGGGCATCTGTGGCTTGCGCAAGGACGTTTGCATGATCTTTATAGCTATCTAGGAGATCATCAATGCCCTCGACGTCTTCTGGGGGCACGCTACCACGGAAGTCAGTCGGCATGAAGGAGAAGTCTTCATTGGTTTGGGTGGACATGGCCGCCAGCCCCAAGGCTACGCCGTGGTACACACCTTGGATGACGGCCTGATCTATGTGACCATCTGCATCGTCAAGGCGTGCCTCAGCGGTCTCTCCTTGGGCGTTCACCTTGTCGGCGATCTTGTTCGCCGCAGTCTTCAAGCGCTCGACCTCTGTAGAGAGCGCTGAATGGAAGGACACCAATCGGATGAGCAGATGAATCAAAGAAAGAAAACAGGACAAATTTACTTATACTAACCGGTGATGGCATCGCAGAACTGCTTCCGCTGGTTCTCCCACTCGAGTTGGTCGATGTCGTATTGCATGGAAGTCTTCTCTAGCTCTCCTCGAGCCTCATCCCTTTCACCTCTGAAGGTAACCGCCTCTGCATGGGTGTAGGGGACGTCCATGGCACCTGAATCCAAATCCCAAGGTTGGAAATGGTAGGAGCCTGAGGACCCGGAAGAACCAGATGATGGAGTCCCCAGTTGAGACGTTGCTTGGGACACTACCACCGGAGGAAATGGAATGCTATAGCTGGAGGAGATCACCCTGATCCTGATGAGTGAGAACAAAAGTCAGGGTTAGAGAGATGAACGAAGAACAGAACTTCAAGGGGGCAAGAAGCTGATTCTCACCCGCGTTGCCTATTGTGCCATGCTCGGCTCCCTTCGGCTTCCCCTTCGGCAGGGCGCTTGCCACGGTTGTCGCCTCCTACCATTACCGTTGTGCAGGCTAGGGTTTCCTCTGGACTGATGTAGGCGGAGAAAGTGGAGAGACGGAGACGAAAGTATTTGACTGGAACTGTTGACAGGGGTAGAAGCAGGAAGGTTTATTTATAAGCCGAGAGGGGATACCAAACGACGAGTTAGGGTTTTTTCCACTCGGATGGGCCGTTACTAGACTGGGCCAGGCTCGGGTAAATCAAGAGTCAGTCGGTTATTTCCTAAAATCAGGAAGGCAGGAACAATCGGCTATCTCTTTGGTTCGGAAAGCTAAATGTAGTCGACTATATTCTGATCGGGAGAATGAAAAGCTGATTACATTATCATATAAACATAAGTATATAGGGGTAAAGACAGGAATATCCGATTGTTTGGAAACATAATATATCATGGTTAAACTATTATAGATCCATGTTTTTACTAACTAAGAAGTTGGTTGATAGCATCTAAAGCATCAGCTCTGATTCGGTTGACATTACTCAGCACCCTCTGGTCTTCATCCTCAGAGCTTTGAATGTTAGACAACTTTGCCTTAAGTTGTTGGTCTTCTTTAAGAACAGATGACATCTGGGATAAAGTTGTTTCTATGAAGTTTGGCAGATCTGCTATCTTGGCTTTGTGAAATTGAATTTTGGTATTCCGTTCGGCTAACTGAGCTTCTAGCCTGATTTTCTCATCCTCCATAGCTTTCAGCTCGGGCTCCAAGGTGGCCAGTGAGTTCTTAGTAGATTGAATTTGGAAATGCAAGACTTTGACTTCTTGCTTCTTCAGAGACCTATTGTTCTGCAAGACAATCCTGGAGGCTATATTTTTGCTTGCCCTTTTCACCACAGCAAAGTAATCATCAAGATGAGCTGCAGACTCCAGAGAAGCCTTGAGGATAGGTGGAAGATCTTGGTTGATGAGCTCAAGGAGATCTTTTATCTGATCTAAATCTTGGACCAGAATGTTGATGTCCTTGTTCAGCAGATTAGCTATATCCTTCAGTCGAGCTTGATTTTCCACTGACAAAGTCTGCTGAGAGGTAGCTTCTTCACCTTTTTCACTGATGAAATCCTCAACGGTGAAGGAATAGCTAGTGGTCGTCTTAGCAGTGTTCTAAAAGGAAAAAGTTAGCCGACTGGGATAAGCATACTAAAGGAATAGTTTGAGGCAAAATATTACCTGTTGTCTTGTTTGATTCTCAGAATGGGTTGTGTCATGCTCTGTTTGAGGGCTTGACTGGATATTCAGAGGTGGTGAATCTGAAATTGGACCAGAGAAGGTTTCTCCTGCCAAATCTTCTAAAATTTTATGTGTTTCCAATAGTACAGATGGTAAAGTATAAGGAACGGGAGATAGATATCATGTAAGGATAAAGAGATGATTAGCCGAATGATGTTACCAATGTGTTCGGCAGCTTCACGACCTTCTGTGTTTTCAGCTTCATGAGCTTCTGCGTTTTCAGTTTCATGGGTCTCTGCATCCTTAGTAGAAGCTTGAGGAGGGGTTTCCACTGTTGTTGAGACATTGCTTGATCCTGGAATATCAACATGTTGCTGCAGTAGAAATGATTGAGATAAAGATGGTCAGAGTTGTTGCTGAATAAGATTTATTGCTGAATGACCGATTCATACCTTGGAAGACCGCTTTACTGTCTTGGATCTTACCCTTCTAAACACATGAACATTCTCAAGTGTTTTCCTTTTGCCTTCTCCTCCTGAAGGTGCAGTGGCTGCAACTGCAGGGATCTTCATGAAGATTGCCAGGGTTGGAGCATTAAAACCCAAGGCAGGTTTGGGCCCAGCTCGGTAGTATTGAAGTGTTTTGGAAGGACGAATCGGCTCAAAATCCTGTGCATATCCAGATTTTAAAATGAGAAGAGGTGAGTTCAAAAGCAGGAAGTAACAAGTACAATGAAATTACCTCACTGTCAGAAGCAAATTGGGGATACAGGTCTTGGCATAGACAGTGCACTGGTACATTGAAAATGTGGTTGTGCCATTCTTGCCACCAAGAAGCAAAAAGAAGGTGAGCAGCGTCTACTAGCCCAAATGGAGAAGGTTCATATATTGGCAAATCACATCCAAGCTCAAAAACTTTGTTAGCTTCCAGTGTACTTGTGATTGTCTCCCTGTATCTTATGATTGTTGAAAAGAAGGGTCTTAGAGGCAACTGTCCACATCCTAACTATCTGGCGGCCATGTTTGGGTGATAGAATTCATAAGTAGAGTTTACTAGTCTCCCATGATGAAATTCGGCTGGTAGGATACAAGGTTTGATAAAGGAATTGAAAATCTCCGTGGCTATCTTGTCATAACAGCCAGATTCATAGCTGAATTTGCAAGAGAGAGTCAGACTGTCATCTTCTCTGTAAGGAAGCCAAAGCACATTGGTGAAACCCTTGAAGAACAGCTTGAAGAGATGACCAATATCCATGTCAATGCTGATGGAGGATGTTGCTTCTCCATAAGTTTGACATTTCTTGACTTTTGTTGTGCTGCCTTCAGCATAATTAACTGAGGGAAAATGCAAGTTGTGGAGGGGCACAAACATTATCTGATGCGTATAAAGTTGCAACCACATCTGGATAAGCCACCAAGGACCACTCACACAAGAGATGCCCTTACCGTGGTACATCTGAACAGTGATCTGATACATCATATGGTAAGCAGATCCTAGGAGATACTTACCCAAAGGGATTAAGCTACCTGCAACTAAGTCCTCAGCCATTGTCATGTGATTCAAGGTTGGCTCATTAGATTTTCCACAAAATATGAACCTACACAACCACATATTCATGAAGGCTCTGTATTCCTTATCAGAAATAGCACCAGATGCCTCCATATAGTTTTGAATGTATCTAGCCCATCCACCTCCAGATCTGACAGCTTTCTGATTACTTTTACTCTTGTACTTGAGAGGGTGAACTGGCAATGATACATTCAGTCCGGTCATCATGAAAACATCGGCCAAAGTTAGGGTCATCATACCATGGCCGAAGACAAAAGCATTGATAGCGTCAGACTAAAAGTGAGAAGCTGCTATCAGAAGGGGTTCATTCCTAGGCATCTCTGACAAAGATAGTTCCAAGCAATGATTGATATCTTGGGAATCCCAGTTCTACTGCTTTTCTCCAGCATCCTCCGATACCAGTTTCGCCATCCGGCGATTGGGGGAAACGGCCAAGTCTTGAAAGTGTTTGGCCATTGATTCGGCGGACTGACTCCAGACTTGAAGGGAATTCTTGAAGTCTCCTTCTCGATAATCTTAGTTGGATCGGGATTTCCCATCGGACCAAGAAGGTAGGAATCAGGATTTGCAGCATAAGGGATCAGAATCTCGTTCTTGTATTCCTTCGAGAAAATCAGAAAAGAATGAATCGGGAAGGAAACAGAGGAATCAATAAAAAATTGCCGAATGCGTGAAGGTGAATGGAACTTACCTCTGGGATTTCGTCCTGAGTCGCCATTGAAGTGTTGAAATGGACTCAAAAGTGCGCTGAAGCTCGAATTTTTTCTGAGCGACGGCTATGGTGTTAAGCAGTATTGACCTAGAAGAAAAGGGGAGCTCGTGATCAATTTTAGAATAAAATGATTTTTATGCCAAAATTGAGGGGGCATGTGTTAACACTGGATTTTGGTACGCTTGGAAAGATGACAGGTGGGCCAGCAAGCAGTGGGTGTTCGGAGCATTCGGCAAGTATCTAGAAAGCAGTCGATGTTCGGAGCATTGGACAAGTATCCGTGCGGTCGGTTAGGTTCGGAGCATTCGGCAAGTATCCATGCAGTCGACTAGTTTCCAAAGATTCGGCAAATGATCATGCGGTCGGCTATTCTGAGAAAGGGTGATTTTCTGTTGAAGAAATGACAAAAACGGCAAGTGAGAGCCGAATCGGGCAACAGACATCACGACGATTAAGGAAATAAAGACTCCGAAGGAAAGACTAGGGTTAGAAGTGTCATGTTTTTCCTTTAATGTTTTAGTCATGTCCTTTTAGGACTCATGTCATGACCAGGGTATAAATATAAACCCTTGGCCATTGTAAACACTATTCACAACCAATACAATACAACCAGCCCTGTGTCAATTTCGAGTCCTTTGTCGTGTCGTCGAGTTCTTTGAGAGGAATCATCGATCCGTCGACCTCCGTAAGTCCCGACAACCTTGCTATCATGTCTAGTATCATGTGGTAGATTTAGATGTTGATGCAAGTAGTCTTGCTTGTTTTCAATGATCGTGCGGCGGATCTTTGCTTGACAATCAAGAAGTCTTCGCTTATGTTTCGTTTATGAGTACACACCGTGCGGCAGGTGCTTGCTTGATATACTTAGCAAAAGCAAGATAGTTATCGGCTTTATTAGACTTGGCAAGATCTAATAGATTCATTAAGTTATCATGTGTTGCATGTTTTAGATATTTTATATATTTGTAACACTCTTTTGCCCAATCTAGATTGATACGGTTCGGCTCTATTCTTTCTTATAGATCTATTTTTTTTTCTTTTTATACAAATAGATCTTGTGTTCATAATAGCCAAGCTAGTTTAATCTAGATTGTTACGTGTTGCGGGTTCATGCATGTTAATCACGTTTAAGCTTCGATAAAGCTAGGTGTCGTGCGGCAGATGCAGGCTTAGATTAGTTTGATCGTGTTTACTTACATGTTTCTTCATCATGGATCCCATCTCGGTTAGGTTGCTGAGCTTGGTTATGCATAAACTTACAGTTAATTATGATTCGTTCATAAGTGCTCTTTTTCATGCATGCACGTTCGGCTATCAACTTTCCACATGTTTTGTATTTGCTTTAACCGAACGATCTATAAGACCTGTTGGCAGATAACTTCTATAGCTATATGTCATTGTAAGTGGCTTCAGGGTCATATATATGGAACTGTCTGGTCTTACCCGACATGTTCTAGGTTATATCTAATGACTTTCATCCCTTGTTAGTTTCAGGTTAAACTGACTGGCACGTTCACGGATTTCGAAACACCCGGGCACCCGATTGAAGCCACGCTTTCCGGCTTGCTGTGTGTGAGGCACATTGCGTCATATTTTGTGTCAACACATGTCATATTTTATCACTAGATCAATCAATGCATAGAAGCAATAGTGATAGCATATGTACATACCAAACATTTGTTTTTCATGAATGAGCCTATATGAGTGATGTCTATATGTTCTACACAAGTCTAGCAAAGGATGAATGCATATGTCAAACAATTGTACCTTGCTATCTTGGAGTAGAGGCATGTCATAAGTGGGGTTGCATCAACTCATGTTGGAGAAATCCAAGATATTCAACTCATTCCTTAACTTGCAAAATCTCTTCTCATCAAGTGGCTTGGTGAATATGTTGGCTAATTGATCATTGGTGCCCACATTGTCAATGTAAATGTCACCTTTTTGTTGATGATCTCTTATGAAATGATGTCTCATATCTATGTGTTTTGTTCTAGAGTGTTGGATGGGATTGCTTGTAAGCTTCACCGCACTTTCATTGTCACATAGCAAGGGAACTTTCTTGAATTTGATTCCATAATCATTCAAGGTGGCCTTCATCCATAATAGTTGTGCACAACAACTCCCCACACTAATGTATTCGGCTTTGGTGGTAGAGAGTGCCACACTTTTTTGCTTCTTGGATGACCATGAGACTAGTGATCTTCCCAATAATTGACATGTTCCACTAGTGCTCTTCCTATCAACCTTGCATCCCGCATAGTCGGAGTCCGAATATCCAATCAATTCAAACCTTGACCCCTTGGGAAACCATAATCCAACATCTTGGGTATGCTTCAAATATCTAAATATCCTCTTTGTGGCTTTCAAATGACTCTCTCTAGGAGATGCTTGAAATCTAGCACACATGCATACACTAAACATGACATCCGGTCTTGATGCGGTCACATAGAGTAGACTTCCAATCATTGACCGATATAGTGTTTGCTCAACCATCATGCCACTTGTGTCATTATCCAAATGTCCATTAGTCCCCATAGGAGTACTAATGCCTTTAGCTTCTTCTAACCCAAACTTCTTGATCATATCCTTGATGTACTTGTCTTGACTCACAAATATACCATTCTTCATTTGCTTGATTTGAAGTCCAAGGAAGTAACTAAGTTCACCAATCATTGACATCTCAAATTCATTTGCCATCATATCCCCAAACTCTTCACAAAAGTCTTGGTTTGTAGAGCCAAAGATAATGTCATCCACATAGATTTGCAAGAAAAATAAGTCACTTCGAATCTTCTTTGTGAATAGGGTGGTGTCAACCAAACCAATCTTGAATCCCTTAGAAAGGAGAAAGCTTCTCAACCTCTCATACCATGCTCTAGGTTCTTGCTTCAATCCATAGAGAGCCTTCTTGAGCTTGTAAACATGGTTGGGTTTCTTGATATCTTCAAATCTAGGTGGTTGCTCAACATACACTTCCTCATTGATGTACCCATTGAGAAAAGCACTCTTCACATCCATTTGATAGAGCTTGATGTTGTGAGCACAAGCATAGGCCAATAAGATTCTAATTGCCTCTAATCTTGCCACCGGTGCATAGGTTTCTCCAAAGTCAAGACCCTCTACTTGAGTGTACCCTTGTGCAACTAGTCTTGCTTTGTTCCTCACCACTATTCCATCTTGATCTTGCTTGTTCTTAAATACCCATTTGGTTCCAATCACATTATGATTCTTTGGTCTATCCACTAGTTCCCAAACTTGATTTCGTGTGAAGTTGTTAAGCTCTTCATGCATAGCATTTATCCAATCCACATCCTTCAAAGCTTCATCAATCTTGGTTGGCTCAAATGATGAGACAAAAGAATATTGCTCATAAAATGAAGTCAATCTTGATCTTGTTTGGACACCACTTTGAATGCCTCCAATAACTTGATCTAGAGGATGATCTCTTGCAATATTGGTGGGTTGAAGCACTTGCATGTGAGAATCTTGAGCAATCGGTTGAGATGATGATGGACTCATTTGATGTTGATCTTGCACTTGAGCTTCACTAGCACTTTCTTGATCTTGAGTTGGAGAGCCACTAGCTTCTTCATGTGTTGGAATGGTCACTTGATCTTCATCTTCATCTTGCACTTGTCTTGGTCTAATGTCACCAATATCCATATCTTTCATTGCATTGACCAACTTGTCACCTTTCACATCATCCAAGCTTTCTTGTTCATCTTGAGATCCTTGTGTTTCATCAAATTCCACATCATGCACTTCCTCAAGAATGCCACTAGATGAGTTCCAAACTCTATAAGCCTTGCTAGATGTAGAGTAACTAAGTAAGAAGCCTTCATCATATTTCTTTTCAAACTTTCTTAGCCTTGTTCCCTTCTTCAAGATATAGCACTTGCACCCAAACACTCTAAAGTATGCAATATTTGGCTTTCTTCCATTCAAGAGTTCATATGGAGTTTTCTCAAGCATCCCATGACAATAGAGACAGTTGCTAGAGTAGCAAGCTGTATTGATAGCTTCGGCCCAAAAGGAATAACTAACATTGTATTCACTTAACATTGATCTTGCCATGTCAATCAAAGTTCTATTCTTCCTTTCAACTATCCCATTGGATTGAGGAGTGTACTTTGGAGAGAATTGATGGTTGATTCCAAAGTCATCACAAAGTTCATCCACTCTTGTGTTCTTGAACTCACTCCCATTGTCACTTCTAACTCTCTTGATAGTTGTTTCAAACTCATTTTGGCACCTCTTGACAAATGACTTGAAGATATTAAATGTGTCACTTTTGTCACTCAAGATGAATACCCATGTGTATCTTCTGAAGTCATCCACTATCACAAATACATACTTGTTTCCACTGATACTTGCATAAGTAGTTGGTCCAAAGAGATCCATGTGCAATAACTCAAAGGCTTTGCTTGTACTCATAATGCTCTTCTTTGGATGAGTGTGACCAACTTGCTTTCCGGCTTGACATGAGCTACATAGCTTGTCCTTCTCAAATGTGACATCCTTCAAGCCTCTCACTAGATCATGCTTGACTAACTTGTTCAATTGCTTCATTCCCACATGACCAAGCCTTCTATGCCATAACCAACACATGCTAGATTTGGAGATGAGACAAGTTGAGAGTTGGATCTCACTAGCATTGAAATCCACAAGATAGAGATTCTCATACTGAAATCCCTTGAATACCATGTTAGAGCCATCCACACTAATGATTTCCACATCCTCAACACCAAATATACACTTGAAACCGAGATCACACAATTGGGCAACCGACAATAGATTGAACTCAAGCCTTTCAACTAGAAGCACATTGCTAATGCTAAGATCATTGGAGATAGCAATCTTTCCAAGCCCTTTCACCTTGCCTTTTCCATTGTCACCAAATGTGATACTTTCAAACCCATGATCACTATCTTAGTTGATTGAGTTGAACATCCTTTCATCACCGGTCATGTGTTAAGTGCACCCACTATCAAGCACCCAATGCCTCCCTCCGGCTTTGTAATTGACCTACAAGATAGATCAATTCTTTTTAGGTACCCAAACTTGCTTGGGTCCTCCAAGGTTAGTTACCAAGGATTTTGGTACCCAAATGGACTTCTTAGTAGTCATCCATGGTGCACCAACAAACTTGGCATGAACTCCATTAGTACCCTTGGAAAGTACATAGAATGAATCAACTCTCATTGAGGATACATCTTAGTTGGCCCTCTTGTTCATGCAACTTTGCTCTAAGTGACCAACTTGCTTGCAACTCCTGCAATACCTACTAGTGTCCTTCACAAAACGAGTCTTGTGAGGGGCAAAAGCGGCCTTGCCTTTCTTGGGGTATAGCCCAATCCCTCTTTGTAGAGAGATGCTCTTTGGCTACCCAAGAACATAAGCAAGCGGTCCTCACCTCCATAAGCCTTAGCTAAGGAGTGATTGAGCTTTGTTACCTCCTTCTTGATGGTTTCATTTTCCACCATTAGTGGGGCATCGCAAGTGAAACCATCACTAGTAGATGAAGTAGGAGTGGAAGTAGTAGTGTTACTAGAGGGGTTAGTGGAAGCAACAACAATAGGAGTATAAAAGGATTCATCAAGAATATCACAAGTCACTCCCATGTCACATGTTTGAACAATCTCTTTCTTACTTTGATCTAAGAGAGAGGAATGAGCTCTTTCAAGCTTAGTGTGAGACTTCACTAGCTTCTTATGGGCTTCCATTAGCCTCTCATGAGATGCTACGACCTCATCAAGGTTTTGCTCAAGAGCCACATTGGTCTTGTGCAATTCCTTGCATTCCTTCCTCTTCTTGTCAATGTATTCCTTAGCTTGTTCAAGCATGTCCATGAGTTCCTCCTTGGAGGGCTCCTCATCCTCACTCTCGCTTTCACTCTCACTCTCATCATGAGAAAGTACCTTAGTGGACTTAGCCATGAAGCATGATGATGGAGTGTCAAATAGAGACATCTTGTCCCTCATTGCAATGCTTGCAAAAGCCTTCTTCTTGGTAGATGTCTTCTTTTCTTGATCATCATCTTCACCACAAGAAGAATCACTATCTCATGTCACTATGTGAGAATACCCCTTCTTCTTCTTCTTATCAAAGGTGGGATTCTTCTCTTTCTTGCCTCTCTTCTTGTGATTATCATCATCCTTGTCACTATTGTATGGATAATGAGCAATGAGATGATCAAAGCTTCCACACTTGAAGCACTTCCTTGGTTCATCGTAGTTTTTGGAGGAAGTCCTCTTCCTTCTTGCACCATAGCCATTCTTCTTCATGAATCTTCCAAATTTCTTTACAAAGAGAGCCATCTCTTCTTTATCAACATCACTAGCATTTGAGTCTTCACTTTCACTAGATTCTTCAATATTGCTCTTGCCTTTGCTCTTGTGTGATGAAGTGGCTTTGAATGCCAAGCTCTTCTTCTTCTCATCCTTCTTGTCTTCCTTCTTCAAATCTTCTTCTTTGTTGTCCCGGTAAGCATTTTTGATCATCACATCTCCCAAGACTTGATTAGGTGTCACGGTGTTCAAACCACCCCTCACAATCAAGGTCACAAAAGTGTCAAACCGGGAGGAAGACACCTTAAGAACTTGTGAGAGAAGTCCTTGTCCTCAACCTTCTCACTAAGAGTTGTGAGATCATTGACCAATAATTGGAGCCTATGAAACATCTCCGGCACATTTTCATCATCCTTCATCTTGAAACTTGAAAACTTCTCCTTGAGAATATATGCCTTGGCCCCCTTGACAGCTTGAGTGCCTTCAAAAGATTCTTCAAGCTTATTCCAAGCCTCATGAGCACTCTCTAGATTCTTGATTTGCTCAAACACTTTCTCATCAAGATCCTCATGAATAGCACTAAGAGCAATGTCATTGTGTTGCAACTTCTCTTCTTCGATCGCGGTGGGAGCTTCCTCATTTGCCACTTCAAACTTCTTGTCCACCACAAGCCAAACCTTCCGGTTAATTGACTTGATATGAGCAGTCATCTTGACTTTCCAATAGCCATAGTTGGTGCCATCAAACTTGGGTGGCTTCTTCATGTTGTTGATATGAGCCATGATCACACCGTAGGTTGTTAAGCCTCAAATTAACGGTGTCCAAGATTTGATACCACGTGAAAGGTCCTAGTCCAAGGCTAGAGGGGGGGTGAATAGCCTAATTTGAAAATCTAAAACAAAACAACAAGTTAGAAACACAAGAGGCAAAGCTAACAAAGCACTAGCCTACTAGAGAAGCCAAGCCACCTAATATGCAAATCTAGCCTAATAGCTCTAGGAACACACAACTCCTACACAAGCTACTAAGGCAAGACACAACCTAATATCTCTACTAAGTAATAACTAGAGAGGGATAGAGAGATAAGAGGTGATTGATATACCGTCGAGAGCCGTAGAGGATGAACCAATCGAGTGAATATAAATGAGATCAATCAATCACAAGAGACAAAGGTTGACACTTGATTTTCTCCCAAGGTTCACTAGTTTGCCAACTAGCTACGTCCCCGTTGTGGCAAGACACTCACTTGGCGGTTCACATGCTTATTGGCATCACATGCCAAACCCATCACCGGGTGCCGCACAAGCAACACAAGATGAGGCTATTGAAACGCCATGAGCAATCCACTAGAGTTACCTTTGCGATCTCCCGCGGGGAAGGCACAAGAACCCCTCACAATCACCACTTGTGGTCGACGAAGCACAATCACCAAGCTTCTCGAATCCACACCGCTTGCTCCAACCATCTAGGTGATGGCAGTCACCAAGAGTAACAAGAAACTAGCAGCGATATCAACTCCCAAGTGCCACTAAGATGAACTCACTTCATGCAATGCACTTGAACACTCAAATCTCTCAAATGGATGATCAATCAATGATGAGATCAGTGGAGTGTGTGTCACAAGCTCACAAAGAGTATACAATGTCCAGATGTGCAAGAGAGCCTGCTTGAACCACCACATACCTTTAAATAGCCCCCTCAAAGGAACTAGCCGTTATGCGCTTGGGCTGCTGAAATCATGACCGTCGGACCATAGCGTCTGGTCCGACGCTTTGGTCTGACGCCTCCTGCGTCTGCCACGTGTCCCGCTAGATTCAAAAAATAGTCGTTGGCGCGCAGCTCTGGACACCGTCGGACCACCTCCATTGGTCCGGAGGCCTGGTCCGACGCTTCCACCAAATTTATGCAGTGAGCACCAGAGCTTCAGACTCCTTGTCCGGAGGTCACCGTCGGACCAAATCACCTGGTCCGAAGCCTGTCTTGGTCTTCTGCTCTGCTGTAGACTGAGCCACCAGACCCTTGGCCAATGGTTCGGAGCACCATCGGACCACTGGTCCGGAGCTTCTTTGTCAGCCAGCTAGTGCTGAGAGCAACCGTCGGACCACCTCCTATGGTCCGGAGCTCATAGCACAACTGGTTCAGAGCTTCTATCTTGGGCAGAATTCACTTCTCTTTGCTTCCCTTGATCTCATGTGCCACCACCAAGTGTTTCACTGACTTGTGCTCGAGTGTTGGTATATTTTATCAAGTTTTACAAGGGTAGTTCATTAGGATTAGATGCAATGCAAACATGATCAACCTAATGGCACTTGATAGTTGTAACCACATACTATTTTCCCCTCTTAATAGTATGGTTATCTATCCTAAATGTGATCACACCCACTAGGTGTCTTGATCACTTAAACCAAAAAGTCCTAGCTTATACCTTTGCCTTGTATAGCTCTTAGGGTCTCCTCCTCTTCTCTTCTTCTCCAAGTGTGAGCCTTTGATTTGCTTTCTCCTTAGCCTCCTCCTTGCTCCATCACTTGTCACCTTTACTTCTTATAGTGTACTTAACCTACTCACACTTAGAGCTAGGTTAGTACTTAGGTTTCATCAATTACCCAAAACACTTAGAGATCTTTCAACAGCTTCCACCTCCCACGAATGTCAAGGGAATTCGTAGCTTCCTTGGGCATGCAAGCTTCTATAGGCGGTTTATCAAAGATTTCTCTCAAATTGCCCGTCCTTTAACAAACCTGCTAGCCAAGGATGCTCCCTTTGACTTCAATGATGAGTGCTTAGATTCTTTCTATATCCTCAAGAAAGCACTTATCTCCGCTCCAATCATTCAACCCCCTGATTGGAAGCTTCCCTTTGAAATAATATGTGATGCTAGTGACTATGTTGTCGGTGCGGTGTCAGGCCAAACCAAAGATAAGAAGCATCATGCTATTTCATATGCTAGCAAAACCTTAACAGGGCCACAGTTAAACTATGCAACAACTAAGAAAGAGTTGTTGGCCGTGGTTTTTGCTATAGACAAGTTTAGATCTTACTTAGTTGGAGCAAAAGTAATCGTTTACACAGATCATGCTGCTCTTAAGTACTTGCTCACTAAGAAAGATGCTAAACCATGCCTAATAAGATGGATCTTGCTACTCCAAGAATTTGATCTTGAAATAAAAGATAAAAAGGGAGTAGAAAATTCTGTTGCCGATCATTTGTCTAGAATGCAATTCAAAGAAGCACAGAATTTGCCCATCGACGATTTCCTCAGAGATGACACACTCCTCAAGGTAACAGACTCCAACCCCTGGTATGCAAACATAGTCAACTTTATGGTTGCAGGCTACGTCCCACCAGGGACAGATATGAAGAAACTAGTTTAGGATAGTCGAGTGCATCTCTGGGATGAGCCATACCTCTATAAAGTATGCAATGATGGATTACTAAGAAGATGCGTACCTATGGAGGAGGCGATCAAGATCATGGAACGATGTCATGGAGTAGAATACAGATGCCACTATGGAGCATTCATAACTCATGCTAAGATTTGGCAAAGTGGGTTCTTATGGCCAACCATGTACAAGGATAGCCATTACTATGTCAGAAGATGTGCAAGGTGCCAGAAGCACGGGAACATCAATACCCGAGATGCCATACCACTCACCAACAACCTACAAGTCGAGCTCTTTGATGTATGGGGTATCGACTACATGGGGCCCTTTTCTCCATCGAAAGGGTATGAGTATATCTTAGTAGCGGTGGACTATGTGTCCAAGTGGGTAGAAGCATTGCCCTGCCGCAAAGCTAATACAGCCAATTCAAAGAGAATGTTCCATAAAGTGATATTCCCCAGATTTGGAACCCCAAAGTTAGTCATAAGTGACGGGGGATCTCACTTCATTGACAAAGGCTTCCGCCAGTTCCTCACTAATCAAGGAATCCGGCACAATGTTGCAACTCCATACCATCCTCAAATAAGTGGTCAAGCAGAAACATCCAACAAACAAATCAAGAACATTCTGCAGAAGGTCGTAGATAAGATGGGTATGGCTTGGAAGCACAAGCTACCAGAGGCACTTTGGGCATATCGGACCGCATACAAGACCCCAATCGGTATGACACCATACCAACTTGTATACAGGAAGACATGCCATTTACCTATGGAATTAGAATTCAAAGCACATTGGGCAATCAAGAAATGGAATATGGATTTGCCAGTTGCTAGAAAGTTTAGGAAGATGCAAATCTTTGAATTAGAAGAGTGGAGAGAGAAAGCATATCACAATGCCAGGATATACAAGGAAAGAACCAAGAAATGGCATGATAAGAGAATCAAGGTCAAGGAATTCAACAGAAGAGACAAAGTCTTGTTATTCAACTCAAGGTTCAAACTCTTTGGTCACAGGAAAC
The DNA here is from genome assembly GCA_022036555.1 of Microstegium vimineum. Lineage (NCBI taxonomy): Eukaryota > Viridiplantae > Streptophyta > Magnoliopsida > Poales > Poaceae > Microstegium > Microstegium vimineum. Next base: position 35,980,325 of record CM039121.1, on the reverse strand, counting down.
TGAAAAGCAAGTGGGAAGGGCCATACCTCGTAGTCAACGCTGCGACTCATGGAGCAATCACACTCCAGGACGACGACGGCAAGATCTTTAAGGTAAATGGCCAACATCTTAAAGTTTTCCATGAGCATGAATTGCCTAAACAAGAAATTGATTCCAATTAGAACTAAAATCTACATGTTTTAATTTTGATTGGTCAAATTTCAAGGATGACCTTAGAAATAGCCTAGAATTAGCCTTGACTCCCCCCACGAAAAAGGTCGGCCCATTTGGCCTCTAAAGGCGGTCGGTCGACCGTTGTTTTGGACCAATCAGCTCAAAACTTCACGAGCTGACTCACCTAACCCAAACAAGTTCATAACTTGGCTCGGTCGGACCATAGCTTTCAAAAAGCGATTGGCCGACCATGGTTCGAACTCGTTCAAAGCTCCCATTGCACAGGAATGTTGGTCCAATGTTCCCCTTCGATTTCATCGTGATCCGAGCGAGAACGAAGGCACTGCATGTTGGGTTTCTCCTTCTTAACCCCCTCTCCTTCTTCCTCCTTCCACTTTGCTTTCTTTCACAACCAACAGCACCAGCACCACTCCTTGCACTCACTCACACCCACCTTGATCACCACCATGGCTCCACTAAGAAACAATAGCAAGATGCCACTCGTTTCCATCGATGGAAGACCTTCCAAGGCTCAAGACTTCATCAATACTGACGCCATGGCCGTCGAGGTCCTCGACATCGCCCCTCTAGCCGTGGCACCACCACCCGCGCTGCCAACCACCCCTAGGGGGTCGGCCGACCAGGCAATGGAGCTCAAAGCGGATGCGGAGCATCGCCCGATCGATGTCTCCTCACCGCAATCTGAACAAGCCAGTGGCGTGACCAGTGACACCCAAAAGGCCAACCACCGGCCAATTGAGGGTGAAGAAGGCGATCGTCTCCACCACAGAAGGTGACACGAGTATGGGCAATACCAGCTCATACTCGCCATCGACGCTGACTTGGATGCGCCTCCAGCGGGCTCATGGTGGACCAGGGATAGGCAAGGTGCTCATCCCCCCTCTCACCTCCGAGGAGCGGAGGGAGACACGCAGATCCCTTGAGATAGAGGAGTCTCGCAAGTCTGTCCGGCGGACCAGCAACCCGTCATCCATCTCCGGCCCTCCAGGCCAGTTCCAGGAGGAGGATGAAGAAGACGACATGTAGAAGCTACTACGCATCATCGCTAGGCTTAGGGAAAGCAACACTAAGCTAGCAGAACGGGCAGCAGAGGAGAGAATGGCCTGCTTGGATTTAGAAGATAGCTTCAACGATCTTCGCATTAGCACCAATGCGAAGATCAAGCGCTTGGCCCAAGCAATCGAGAGAGAGGATCTATTTGCCCCTCCATCTCCATAGATCACTAGTCCACTAATAAGTTAGGCACTTAGATTTATTTTCCAATCATATTCTTTTCATCAATGTAACATGTGCCTAAGAAGATTTGAATTGAATAAAGAGTTTGGTTCTTCTGGTATTTTGCCCAGCAGAACCCCTGCACTTGATTTGTTTGTCAATGATTTCAGCATGCCTCGAAACAAGTATGGGGGAGGTCGGTTGACACTCCAACTTATCAAAACACCAGTTCGACCACTAAACCATGTTGTACACACTCATGACACGATACACAAAAAAGTTGGACCGAAACGGCCACTTTTGTGCATCGGCCGATGCACTTTGGAGGCCAAAATTCAGAATGTGCAGAGTACATCAACATTTAGAGGTAAGGAATGCTATTGCAGAGATCGAAGTGGCCAATCGGCCTTAAGGGGCGGTCGGCCGACCGTGCTTATAGGGCCCGGGCCCACCAGCCAGCATCCACTCATCTTCAAACGTCTATCCTGACTGGTTTGCAACGTTTCTCCCTTTTTCATCTATGATTTTCATTTGTTTACTCATTTTCTCCTTTAAAAAAATGAAATAAAAATAAATTCTTCATTAAATTTATCACTTAGTTTAATTTCCTTTTAATGTTGAATAAAACAAGAAGATCGCATCCAAAATTAAAATTTTGAAAAGTGACATGATCTATGACATTTAAAGGGCAAAAGCATCATAAAAATGATCTCTTGTTTTTTTGCTTATGCTAGTGGGAAAATACTTTGATAGGAAGATGATATGGACTAAGTTGTTGATTAATGTGATATAGTCTCGGCTCATGATTCATACCCTTTCTATTTAAAGTTCTTGGAGATTAATTTTTGAAAATGTCATAAAACCATAATGTCACTACTCCTCTATAGTGAGAAGATTCCTACCAAAGCCATAAATGCTTATGCATGTTCAAAACCTTCCTCATATGCTTCTTGTAATTACTTTGAGTTTTGTCAAACCATGTGACCCTTGTTGAGAATTATGTCATAGTTCAAAGATCAAGATCACGTACACACCACATACTTTTTGCTGCTTCTACACTGGAAGTACGCAAAAACATGCCTTTCATTTACATGATCCATGTTCATCCAATAAATACTCTTGAAATAACTGTTATGATCTCTCTCTAAATTCTTCAAAAAGAGATATGACTATCATAAATGAAAAAATGATGATGAGCAAAGCTCACAAAAAATATATATTATGATGATAGCCATGTCTCAAGCAATTCTAAAGTTAGAGAGATCATATTAATAGTTAAAGAGTACATGTTAGTCATCTACCATTTGTCCACACACATGCACATCTTGATCTAGGATTATGACATTCTTCTCCTTGGATCCTTGTTTTGACTTTACAATATAAGTGATGCAAGATTGCTACATTGTCTATCCCTACCTAAGCTCTAGATAAGCCATTTAGAAATAGGGAGATACAAAGAAGGCAACCTCTTTATGCCTTGGTAAGGAATCATACACTTTGAGCGATCAGCCGACCACCCTGTGGGGTCACTAGACCTCCCAAGTCCCCATGATCCAAGAACCACCCTCCAGAGCACTCTCTATCCCTTGGATCCAAGTGTGTCTTCTCCCAACGGTTCAGATTCACATCACGAGGATTCATGGGCCCACATCAAAGAGATAAGCATGACAATCAACCCAGAATCAACATCCAACGCATATGACAGGTGGGACTAGTAGCCAGAAAGCAAAGGTGGGCCACAGACCACTATAAGTGGTCGGCCAACCACTAGGTGGGCCCCACAAGACCCCACTTGGTCCCTGACCAATGGGCCACCATCTAGAAGGAGTAGAGGGGACCCATAGGCCATTAGGGGGCTCGGCCGACCACCCCTATGGCGGTTTCAACTGCCTCACTCACTCCCCACATGGTTGAAATCATCACCCTTCATCCTTAGGTGGTTCTAAAGTCGGTTGGATCCAACGGTGGTTGATCAAGGTGACGCGGATCGCTGACGTGGCACCAGAGTAGCCCCTACTCCACCTCTACCTATAAATAGACCCTTAGAGCTCCCTTCTCATTCATGCCTCATTAGAGAAACACTACTCCTTAGTCTCTTAGCGGAGCTCTCTAGTAGTGTTATGCTCGTTGGAGGAGGGTGAAGGAAGTCTTCTAGAGAAAGCCCTAGGCCTGTTGGGAATCTTCTCCGAAGTTATTCCATAGCGGATGCGAGTCTCTTGTAAGTTTAGCACTTGTAAGTGACTTCTTCTGAGTTCTTAATAGCATTCAGTATTCTAAATCTGGTTTAGCTGTTATACACATTTTCGCACTTGTTCATCACTTTGCTCTGAGTGAAGTGCTTTAATCTTAGGCCAAGGTTAAAGTAGTAAGATAAGTGTAGACATGGTGTCTAGGCTAGATCTTACCTTTGTAACTGCTTATCGCGCAGATTGTTTGTGGATACTAGTAGAAGGTGACAGCTCTATCTAGTCTCTGTATTCCACCACACGTGTCAGATAAGTTCTTAAAAGGTAGGGCTTCAATACAACTTGACGGCGCGGTCCGGTTAGAGTTTTGTCCTCTTTCTGATCTATCCCGTCGCCTCGTACAAGAGAAGGCCTGATAAAGTTAGTATAACCAGATATACCTTGTTAGATATCTTTGCTATATCGAACCTCTCAACCCAGTTATCATAGTCTCCCTTGATCCATCATAGGACATAACCATATTCCTAGTTAACTCACTTCTCGTTCCCTGTGGAAAATACGATACCTGGAATACTCCCGGTGAAAGCTACACTTTACAACCGTATGCTTGCAGTCTTTTCCGTTTGCCACCTTTGGTGTCAACATCAACTACCACCAAGATGTATTCAGAATCTCCAGACCTTGGGAATGGTCCCATGTAGTCAATTCCCCAGACATCAAACAACTCTAATTGAAGGTTGTTAGTGAGTGGCATTTCATTCCTAGCATTAATGTTTCCATGCTTCTGGCATCTGACACATCTTCTAATGAACTATTTTGTATATTCATACATTGTTGGCCAGTAGAATCCACTTTGCTAGATCTTTGCATGTGTACGGTACACTCCATAGTGTCCTCCATAAGGTGATGCGTGCAATCTGTCTATGATCTTCATGGCTTCAACCATTGGGACACATTTTCGTAGCAGCCATCAGCACAAACCCGATAGAGATACGGATCATCCCACAAGTGGCAACAAGATTCATACTGAAGCTTTCCCTTGTCACCTCCTGGTGGAACATATCCTGAAACCATATAATTCACAATATCCGCATACCAAGGGTCCGAGTGTGTTACCTTGAGGAGTGTCTCGTCCCTTAAACAGTCATTAATAGGCAATTCATCTTATTTTTTATGTTGAAGCCTAGACAAGTGATCAGCTATAGAATTTTCTACTCCTTTCTTGACTCTTATTTCTATGTCAAATTCTTGGAGTAAAAGAATCCATCTTATAAGATGAGGTTTAGCATCTTTCTTAGTGAGCAGGTATTTAAGAGCAGCATGGTTTGAATAAATGATTACCTTAGCTCCTACTAAGTAAGATCTAAACTTGTCTATCGCAAAGATTACTGCCAACAACTCTTTTTCAGTGGTAGTATAATTGAGTTGTGGCCCAGACAAGATTTTGCTAGCATAGGAAATAGCATAGTGCTTTTTATCCTTGGTTTGGCCTAACACAACACCTACTGCAAAGTCACTAGCATCACACATGATCTCGAAGGGTAGCGTCCAATCGGGTGGTTGGATGATTGGAGCCGAAATGAGTGCTTTCTTGAGAATTTCAAAAGCTTCATAACACTCATTATTGAAAACGAAAGGTACATCTTTGGCTAAAACGTTAGTCAGTGGTCTAGCGATTTGGGAAAAGTTTTTAATGAAATGCCTATAGAACCATGCGTGGCCTAGAAAGCTTCGAATTCCTTTCACATTTCTGGGAGGTGGAAGTTGCTCAATAACTTCAATCTTTGCTCTATCCACTTCTATCCCACGTTCGGATACCTTGTGTCCTAGCACTATTCCTTCCCTAACTATGAAATGGCATTTTTCCCAGTTCAGGACTAAGTGCTTTTCTTCACACCACTGTAAGACTTTGTTTAAATTCTCTAAACAATCGTCAAAGGTTTTGTCATAGACGGTAAAATCATCCATGAACACCTCCATGATTTTCTTGATCATGTCAGAGAAAATAGACATCATGCACCGTTGGAACAAAGCTGGAGCATTGCATAATCCATACGACATTCATTGATAAGCATAAGTTCCATAAGGGCATGTAAAAGTGGTCTTACTTTGGTCATTAGGGTGGATCGGGATTTGATGATATTCGGAATAACCATCAAGGAAACAAAAGAAAGAGTTCTTTGCAAGCCGTTCCAACATTTCATCAATGAAGGGTAATGGGAAGTGATCTTTCTTTGTAGCCTTGTTAAGTTTACGGTAGTCAATGCACATGCGCCACCCAGTGACAGTGCGTTGAGGGATGAGTTCATTTTTCTCATTTCTTACAACTGTCATCCCTCTTTTCTTTGGCACAACTTGGACAGGGCTAACCCACTCACTATACGGTACAGGATAGATAATCCCAGCATGCAAAAGTTTCAAGACCTCTTTCATAACAACCTCTTGTTGACACCGTTTTTTAACATGTCAAATGGGCTAAGACTCGCGTTGATCGGTGGTCGTTTTCTATCGGCATTGGAAGGTCATCGGTTAAGATTGCCGATGAGGATGAATACTGCCAATAAGGGTAAGGGTTGTTGCCGATGGAAGCTGAGCGATAAAGCAGGTTTGTTGACGATAAGGGTTGATTGATAAAAGTAAGTTGCCAGTAAGAGTAAAACTATTGTCGATTGGAGGAGATTACCGATAGGAAAATATTGCCAATGGGCACAGGATGACGTGGCGGCTGACGTCAGCAGAAAATTGCCGATGACGATGGAAGAAGATTGCAGACTAGAAGTGTGCCGATGAAAGCGTTCATCGTGGAGGGTCTTGATATGGAAACTGGTGTTTTTATGCCAGTGTTATTTTATCGTTTGAGTCTGACTCTTGCACGAGTCATTTATTTCCTTAAAAATAGTAGTTTTTGTTTAGGGAAAGATTATTGTTATTTGGGTCCGACTCATGCACGGGTCAGTTGTTTCCTTAAAAATAGGAGTTTTTGTTTAGGAAAGGTACGAGTCGTGTTTGTATACAACTCCTTTTGCTGGAGTATAAATATGAACGTAGAGGTCATAAGAAAAAGACAATCATATATCAAACAAATCTATTACTCTTATTTACTTTTCCAGCAATCCTACTTTTATTGCATTAGATCTAGCTTATCTACGAGTTCTTCAAGCTTCGACGGGCTGCATCTCCTCGATCTCCGTCAACCCTTACAAGTTCCGCGTTTGAGCAACCTGAGCCTTGACATCCGGGCGCATCGCTGTCATCTCGTTCAGCTCTACTCTAGTTATCTTGATCAAGTTTGAGCCTTGACATCCGGGCGCATCGCCGTTGTCTCGTTCAGATCTTGTTCTATTTATCGTCCTTGTCGATTAACTGGTCAAATCGACTGGCACACCTTTGGACATCAAATTCGGGTATAAGGCTGAGGTGTTCGCAGATCCTGACACCTTTTGTGTCAACACCTCTTTTGGCACACCCGGTGGGACCAATTATACATCTGCAATGGGTGATAATACTGATGTCAATCCAAGCAGCATCATGGAGGTCTCTGAAGCGAATCTGAGAGATGATCAGAGGCAGGCTATGGAGCAGGCTATGGAGGATTATAAGCAGTTATATCTGAAGTCCTTCAGCCTAGTAGGAGTGGCGAAGCTATCCAGAAGCAAGATCCGTCGTTGCCGCGGCAGGTCACGTTTGACGCCAATCCTGGTAAATTACAAGAGATGGTTAATTCTGCATTAAATCATGCATTAGTTAGCCATTCCAACGTGTTGTCTAATACAGTATACAATACTGTTATGCAATCTTTCAAAGAAGGGCATGCACCCCAGTATGTTGGTCCGGCTTATCATCAACCTGGATCGGCATCTACCATAACCCCATCGGCGGCTCCCATGGTGTCTTCCCAACCTGTGGATTCGACTGCCGATGCGGCTACACCGCCAAGATCGAGCCCTGCAAGTATTATTCGATTGAACACAGATCTGACGGCGTCAGCAATGTCAGGACCCGCAACTAAGAGTCAGCCAACTCCCGTCAACTGGTGGGGATACGGTATGCCTCCAAATCCATCTATTGATTCTAATCTGATCCGAGGTGACAGTGCAGCGTGGAAGGGTCCTATAGCATCAACAACGCTTTCATAGTCGATGATCCCTATGACACATTATACTACATCCTCCCCAGCTGTGCAACTGCCATCAGAAGATCTTCAGGTGGTGATACCCAAAGTGCCTCTTATGCCACCATTGGCAAATCCTTTACCGATGAAGCAAGGCCCCGCAAATACATGTCAACCTATAGTGGTGGCGAATCTTCAAGCTAGAGTATCAGCGCCTTAAGGTGGTCAATTTGTTGATTACTCCAGAATGCAGGAGCAACAGGCTCCAGTTAGTCATCAGCCATCGGTGAATTATATGTCGATGACTTATAATCCTGGATGGACTGCTCCACCACCGATTCAACAATAGGTGGTGCAACCCGGGTATCAGTACCTAGAAAATGCTTAGAGTGGAGCATCGGCGTATCAACCGATGAGTATGATGCCACAGTATTTCCCAATAAGCGTTCAAAGTGGTCTATCGGCTAATCAGCCGATGCATAATATTTAGCGGACTAATGTTGCGCCTGCACCAGCTACTCCGGCTTACTTACCACAGAGATATGAAGAAGCATGTCAGCCTGCTCAACCTATCAACATTCAGCCAATGCATCGGCAAGATCAGGATGCATATTGGGCCGATAAGATTGCCGAAGTGATGAAAGAATAGTTCGGCATCAAGCCTAAGGTTAATACCTATTCTTATCGGACGCCATATCCTCCGGGATACGATTTGATTCCTCTCCCAAATCAGTACAAGGTACCAGATTTCACAAAATTCTCAGGCCAAGATGATACATCCACGATGGAGCATATCAACCGCTTCATTATCCAGTGTGGGGAAGCAGCTAGCCGAGATGAACTAAGGGTGAGATTATTCTCGTCATCATTGTCTGGATCGGCATTCACATGGTTCATTTCACTGCCTCCAAACTCTGTGATCACTTGGGCCGATTTGGAGAGACAGTTTCATAAATACTTCTTCGCCGGCGTACATGAGAAGAAGATTACCGATTTGGTTAAGCTGAGGCAGCATAATGAAGAATCGGTAGAAAACTTCGTCCAAAGGCTGCAAGATGTGAAGAATAAGTGCTATAGCTTGGTGCTTGATGATCGGCAATTGGTATATTTGGCCTTCCAAGGATTGCTGCCGCATATCAAAGATAAATATGCATCTCAGGAGTTTGAAAGTTTAAGTCATCTTATGTAGAGAGTTGCCGATCAAGACGTTAAACCTTTCGAGCCTAGGAAGACTTGGAACAAGAAGGTGTCCTTTATTGGACAAGAAGAAGGTTCTGAGTCAGATGAAGAACTAAGTATTGGAGTTGCTGAATGAGTGAAAGATAAGAAGCTGGTATCTTGTCCGTTCAGCCAAAAAGAAGCTGAGAGGTTCTCCTTTGATATCACCAAGGCCGATAGGATGTTTGATCTATTGCTTCAAGAAGGGCGGATCAAGTTGGCGCCTAACCAGGTAATTCCATCAGCCGAAGAGCTCAGAAAGATCAGGTATTGCAAGTGGCACAATGCGACTTCGCACAGTACCAATGATTGCAAAGTATTTAGGCAGCAGTTGCAGTCAGAAATCGAATCTGGGCGAATTAAGTTTGAAAATTCTAAAGCCCAGAAGCTGATGAAGATCGATCAGCACCCGTTTCCAAATAACATGGTGGAAACCAGTGCAAAGACTAAGGTGTTGACATCGGAAGCTGCCAAGAAAAGCGCATCGATAGACCTTGAACATCAAATAGTTGCGCATGAAGTAATAGGGAGGAAGTTTGCCGATGATAGAAAAGGCAAGAGAGTTGCCAAAGATAGCAGTAGTGCCGGGAGGTCTTATGGCGTCGTGATCACGCATAGGCGGCCACAACAAGATTATCCGGAATCGCAGGAGGAACGATATCGGCGGCAGGAAGAAGAAAGGCACCAAGATTGGCTTCGGCATAAAGATCATTGGAGGTGTCCCTTCTTTGTTCATTGCTGGGAAGAAGGCATCAAACTACCCACTACTGATAATTGCCCTGAATGTAATGGGTACTACCCTGCCGATCGGTCAGAAAAGAAACCTTGTTTTGACGATCGAGCATCAAACTATAGCAGGCCGATCGGAGGAAAACGGTCAGCACGTGATCAGCTGGGGGGCAAGCTCAGCGCGCATGACAGGCTTGGCAGGCATGTTGGTCAAGAGGAGCTTGAGGAGATGGTCAATGCAAGAGTACCCGATGATGAGATATTCTCTAGAGATCCAAACATAAGGCGTGGTGCCGATACAAGCGGTGAAAAACAGTACCAGCCTATTTGGAAAACTAAGCTTCCTCAATGGTGCCCCAAAGGTCTGACAAAGACTCAGAAAAGAAGGATTCAGCGCGAACGCCAAGGAGATTTATATGACAATGAAAATCCTTCAAGGGAAAAGTCTCCAGTCAAGCAGTGGAGGCCAAAGCGCAAGGATAGGGATCCATCGGCAGAAATCAATATGGTCGTCATATTACCGATGGAATTCATGGCACCTGTCGATGCTGAGGAAGAAGCTGCTGAGATGGCACAGTTGGTGTTAGATCCGATGATAGCTGTCTTTGAGAAGCCTACCAATGATGAAAGGCAACACTTAAGAGCTTTGTTCATCAAAGGTAAAGTAGATGGGCAGCTCGTGACGAAGATGCTGGTGGACGGTGGGGCATCAATCAATATAATGCCATATGTCATGTTCAGGAAACTTGGGAAAGGTGACCAAGACTTAGTTAAGATGGACATGAAACTTAAAGATTTTGAAGGCAATGTGTCGCCAGCTTTGGGAGTTGTATGTGTTGAATTAACCATCGGCAGTAAAACTTTGCTGACAACGTTTTTCGTGATCAGTGGCAAAGGCACCTACAACTTGCTCCTAGGAAGGGATTGGATCCATGCTAATTGTTGCATTCCTTCTACAATGCACCAAAGCCTCGTGTAATGGGTTGGAGACAAGATTGAAGTCATCCGGAGTGAAACTCCATCAATTGTTTCATCGGCAGAATCAAAAACTTATGAGCAAACCAGGTGCATATCAGGTGAAGCTTGGGACACGGAGTTCCTCAAAGTTGTCGATTACCGCATTACACCGATCCAAGCAGTCGGTCCTGAAGAAGAGTTTTAATGGATCGATTTGCCGATGATGGAAAACTGGGACAGGGGTTCACATCCGCCGATGATTTACTAGAGATAGATATCGGCGATGGCAGTAGGCCCAGGCCAACTTTCATTAGTGCTAAGTTAGATTCCCAATGTAAACAACAGTTGAGTGATTTATTAAAGAAATACAAAGATTGTTTTGCTTGGGATTATACAGAGATGCCTGGTTTGGACCGATCAATAGTTGAACATCGGTTACCTATTAAGTCTAATTTCCAACCTTATCAGCAACCAGCACGCCGATGCAACCCTATTATCTTACCCGACATTAAATCTGAGATTACAAAGTTAATTGAAGCTGGATTTATTCAGCAATGCTGATATGCCGAATGGATTTCTAATGTGGTTCCTGTGTATAAGAAAAATGGAAAACTACGTGTTTGCATTGATTTCAGGAATCTCAATAAGGCTACGCTGATGGATCGTTATCCGATGCCCGTTGCCGATCTACTGGTTGATGCTGCTGCTGGACATCAAATCATTAGTTTCATGGATGGTAATGCTGGATATAATCAAATATTCATAGCTGAAGAAGACATATCCAAGACTGCTTTTAGATGTCCAGGTCATGTCGGTTTATTTGAGTGGGTTGTAATTACTTTTGGCTTGAAGAATGTCGGTGCTACTTACCAAAGAGCAACGAATTTTATTTTTCATAAGTACATCGACATGATAGTTGAAATCTATATTGATGATGTGGTGGTCAAGTCTGGAAATTTTGAGAAGCATCTTGCCAATTTATGAAGGATCCTGGAATGCACAAGGAAACATGGGTTAAAGATGAATCCTAATAAGTGTGCATTTGGGGTATCGGCAGGTCAATTTCTGGGTTTCATGGTACATCAGAGAGGTATAGAGATCGGCAGGAAATCTATTGATGCAATAAACAAAGTAGTTGCTCCTACCAATAAGACTGAGCTACAATCTTTGATCGGCAAAATTAATTTTATCAGGAGATTCATATCCAACTTGTCTGGTAAAATTAAGTCTTTTAGCCTATTGTTAAAGTTGAAAGCTGATCAAGAGTTTATATGGAAAGAGGAACAACAGATAGCCTTGAAAGAGATCAAGAAATATTTGGTAAACCCTCCGGTCTTAGTTCCACCTCAACACGGGAAGCCTTTCAGGTTGTATTTGTCTGCCGATGACGGCGTTATCGGATTAGCCTTAATCCAAGAATTTGAAGGGAAAGAACGTGTGATTTATTATTTGAGCAGAAGGCTGGTAGATGTTGAAACCAGGTATTCGGCCATAGAAATATTATGTTTATGCTTATATTTCTCTTGCATAAAATTAAGGCATTATTTATTGTCGGCCGAATGCACTGTTATCTGCAAAGATGATGTGGTTAAGTATATGTTATCGATGCCGATATTAAGTGGGATAATCGGCAAATGCATTCTAGCACTTTCAGAATTTGATCTAAGGTATGAATCGGCTAAGGCAGTTAAAGGTCAGGTGATGGCCGATTTTGTTACTCAGCATTGCAATGTGATAAGCTCTGTAGAGATTGCTCCTTGGACTTTGTTCTTTGATGGGTCTACATGCAAAGAAGGGGCAGGTATCGGTGTTCTCTTAATTTCACCCCGAGGACAGAAATATGAAGTTTCGTTGCCGATTGTTGCTACGTCGACAAACTATCAGGCTGAGTATCAGACTTTAATAAAAGGGTTGGAGTTACTCAGGGAAGTGTGTGCCGATGCCGTCGAAGTCTTTGGCGACTCTATGTTGGTGATCAATCAATTAATTGGGGTATATGAATGCTGAAGTGAAGTGTTAATTGCACACCATGAGAGGTGTTTACAGTTATTAAAAGAAGTCAAAGAATACCGCCTTGAGCATATTCCCAGGTTGCATAATGAAGAGGTTAATCGGTTAGCACAGAACGCTTCAGGGTATTAGCCAATTCAAGAAGTCATGACATCGGTGATGGTCGCCGATGACTGGAGAAAAGAAATTGCCAATTACTTAAGAGATCCGTCTAAAAAGGTTGAAAGGCGTCTAAGGTTTCAAGCTACCAAATATGTGCTCCTTGATGATGAATTGTATTATCGGACAATCGATGGAGTTTTGCTCAGATGCCTTGCCAAAGAAGAGTCAGAAGAATTGATGGGTGAGATTCATGAAGGGGTCTGTGGAGCACATCAATCGGCATTCAAGATGAAGTGGGTGATTAGATGGAATGGGTATTACTGGCCGACAATTCTTGAGGATTTCTTCAAATACTTCAAGGGATGTCAAGATTGTCAGAAATTCGGTAATGTTCAGAGGGTACCTGCATCGGCAATGAATCCTATAATCAAGCCTTGGTCGTTTAGAGGATGGGCTATTGATCTCATTGGACAAATTTATCCGCCATCGAGTAAGGGGCATAAATTCATACTTGTTGCTACCGATTACTTTACGAAATGGGTTGAAGCTATTCCTTTGAAGAAGGTAACATCGGCTAATATGATAGACTTTGTAAAAGAGCATATTGTTTACCGATTTGGTATTCCTCAGACTATTACCACTGATCAAGGGACGATGTTTACATCGGGGGAGTTTGACGAATTTGCTACCGATATGGGGTTTAAGGTTTTAAACTCTTCCCTTATTATGCTTAAGCTAATGGTCAAGTTGAGGCAACAAACAAAGGAATTATCAAGCTTATCAAGCGCAAGATTGAAGAAAACCCTAGGAGGTGGCATGTGGTGTTGAATGAAGCTTTGTGGTCATGTCGGATGGCGTGTCACGGTGCAACTGGTATATGAACATGATGTTGTCTACCCTGGGAAATTAAGACTGGTTCTAGATGGTTGTTTTCTCAAGATCAGTTGATAGCCGATGAATATGATACCCTTATGAAGGATGAGTTGGAAGATTTGGCGGATCATCGGCTGAGAGCTCTAATCAGCATTGAGGAGAACAAGAAAAGGGTTACCAGGTGGTATGACAAAAAGGTGAAGGTAAAAGAATTTGCCGATGGTGATCTGGTGTGGAAACTAATTTTACCGATTGGGACTAAGAGTTCAAAGTTTGGGAAGTGGTCTCCTAATTGGGAAGGTCCTTTTCGGATAAGTCAGTCTGTTCCTGGAAACGCTTATATTTTGGAAACACTTGAAGGGGTTGCGTTTCCCAGAGCAATCAACGGTAAATATTTAAAGAAATATTATCCCAGTATCTGGATAGATGCATAAAGCAATATAAGTATAAATGCCGATGATGGAAAGATCATACGAAACATCGGTAGAAAGCGTATTAACGTTATATTACATGCAAAATCAGTTGACAAGTTCACAGTTGCCGACATAACAAATTACAATAGATTACAACAGGGATTGAATGGATGTTATCGCACGCAGGCGAATCTGATCTGCTTCTTCTATCTCCCTGATGTCATCATCGGCAGATCCTTCGACTGGCTTGATCTTTCTTTTCAGAAGAATAGCTTGCCGAGCGTTTGCATCTCTTTCTTGTTGCAGGGCTTTGACAGCATCAGGCAGTTGAGCTTTCTTTTGGTTGGCCACATCTAGGGCTTCATCGACTTTCTTCAGTTCAGCCAGCAGTTCTTCCCCTCTTGCTGATAAGTGGGTGATTTCTTGCTCAAGATCAATGCCAGAGGCTTCTAAATGGCCGATGCCCTTGTGCTTTTCATCGGCAACTTGTTTGAACTGGAGCATTTCCTCTTCGAGCTTTGATTGAGCGGCTCTATCGGCAATACGACGTGAGGCCCGTTGGTATTGAAGTTGTCGGCTCTCAAAGAATGCTGCTTGGAAGAGTGTTTCTTCGATATCGGTAGGCAGATGACCTTGAATCTCCTTGAAAGCCACTTTTGCTGCAGTGGAATCTTGAACTAGGAGAGATGTGCTTTGTTGCAGTGAAAGTAGCAACGCTTCGAGCTTAGATTTGATGTCTGCCGATGTAGTGCTTGGAGCTGGAGCAGAGCTTTCTTCTTCGTTATCTTCATCGGGAACGATGACGGCAAAAGAGAATAAGCTATCAGGGGAGTCTTGGGCCTGAAAAGAAGAAAATTAGAGTTTGCCGATCATAAGTTTATATTTTAAGCTTTATGACAGTCGGCTTACCATCTTAAAACGGATTTCTTGCCTCAGACTCGGGAAAGCAGTTGGCGCAGTAGTATCTTGAATATCGGCAATGGTTGCTGATGAGCTTGCTTCTGTGGGAGGCATAGTCGATGCTGGTGCCGATGTTGTTGCCGGTGTTGTTGTAGATGGACTCTGCGGAGGCGGTGCTATTTTCTAATCAAGAACTTCCACCGGTGCAAGTGCTGGTTCCTGTGGTGGTGCATCGATGTGAGCGGAAGAAGATGGAGCCGGTGGCATAGGCGGAGACGATGATGGAGCTGATGGTGCAAGTGAAGTTGGCGACGAGGCTGGAGCTGATGCCGTAGCTGGGGTTGGTGGCACAGATGGAGTAGCTAGCCTCAGGCGTTTCTTCTTCCTTGGGGCAACGCTTGGTGAACCAGCACGTTTCGGCTGCGAAGCTTGGGGGGCATCGGCAGCATGAGTCGGGGAGGTTTGTACATTTGGAGCAGCTGCCGATGAGCTCGTTGCTAGTAAAAGATATTTGGTGCAAGTAAAATAAAGTGAATGTTGCCGATGAGAATTTGTGATCGGTATAAATGCGAGAAGGACTTACTGCGAAAGCTTGCGCCAAGATGGCGGCAGCGGCCGATGGAGTAGCGGTGGTCCTAGCTGGTGTCGGCTTAGGCTTGAGGGTAACCTTAGGTACCCTTTGAGGTGTGAAGGCAGCCAACGAGGGAGCCTTGCTGCCGATTATCGATATGGGATTCATCAAGCGCAGATTGAAGTGTTTGCCGCTCTTGCTCTTTCAGGGGATTGGATCGTTGACCTGTTGGCAGAAAAGTTAGTACCGATGAATCCGGGAGAAAATAAGAGTGAATGAAGTCAAAAGTAAGACTTACTGCGTCATCGGGAACAACGTGCTCATCGTCAATTAAATGCCGATAGTAGTGTGATGATGCGGCGAACAGTTGATTTTTTCACTCTTGCCACCAAGATTTGTATGACTCGGTGATGAAGGATGTTGGTGCCCAAGAGGATAAGTCAATGTTTGATACATCGGCATGAGGAGGGACATTGACAATCTTGTTCCAATCCATGACACTGGAGATGGTTTCTCTTGGTTTGATCACGTTGGCGTAGCTGAATTTGATCGGCAACTGACCAAACGCTAGTTGTCTTGCTGCTGCCGATGGATAATAGAACTCATAAGATGGAGCATTCTTCCTGGTCCCGAAGATGTTAACTGGAATGGCCCGTGGAATGATGGTAGCTTTCATGGTCATCTCATTCTGTGGTATATTCCCATCGGTAAGGTTGGAGGAGAGTGGGAATTGGTTGTCCTGGTCAATGTAAGGTCACCAAACCCGTTCTGCAGCAGGGATTCCACAGTAAAATCTCTAAAAGAACAGGCCGAATTGATTTTCATTGGCATCGGTCCCTGGAAGCACTATTATGGCCTCTCCAAAATTGAGTGGAGGACGGGTTGCCGATTTATCATCATCAAATTCATATTCCTCCGATATATCTCTTGGGAATTGTTGACTGAATAGGTCAAACTGGAGAACCTTATGCATGTGTGCATTCAGCCACATATTCACAAACCACCAGGGGCCTCCAAGGTTGCCGATGGGTTCACCTAGCAGTAGCTTTCTGGATACTTGGTGCAGAAGATGATATACAGAACCAAGGAGATATCGGCCAAGAGGGAATCCTTCGTTGACCAAGAATTCTGCTACAGGGAGATATGTGGTTGTGGGTCCGACTATCCTGCCACAGAAAATATATTTATCCAGCCATATGTTCAGGAAGATGGCGTGTTCCCTCTGGCCTACTATTGACACCGTTTTTCAACATGTGTCAAATGATCTAAGGTTTGACTGGTCAGCGGCTGTTCGCTATCGGCATCGGTAAAGTATGAACCAATATTGCCAATGGGAGTGTCGCAGGAAGGTCAAGTGTGTTGTCGATGGAGACTGGATGGTCCTTGCCGACAAAGGTTAATTGGTGAAAATCATAAGCTATGAAGTTACTGATGCCGATTGCCGATGAAGAGTCCTTGCCGATTGCCGGTGAGGGGTCATTGCCAACTGCCGATGAAGGGTCATTGCCGACTGCCGATGAAGGGTGGGATCAGTGAAGACAGTTACCAGCACAAGGTCGTTAATCAGGAAATGTTGCCGATTGTCGATCGGGAAAGTATTGCCGATGCCGATGGGCATGACTTAGCACTTGGTGGCAGCAGAAGACTACAGGTGGCCAAAGAAGGAAGTCGCAGGGATCTGCCGATGGAAAGTTTCCATCGAGGAGAAGTATAAGGAAACTGGTGTTTTACCAGTATTGTTATTATTATGGTAGCTTGAGTCCGGCTCTTGCATGAGTCGTTTATCTTCCTTTAAAATAGGTGTGTTTGTTTAGGAAAATAAATATTATTGTTTTAGATCCGACTCCTGCGTGAGTCAGTTTCCTTAAAGTTAGGAGTTTGTTTTAGGAAGGATACGTATCGTGTCTTTGTACAACTCTCCATGCGGGAGTATAAATATGTGCCCGAGGGCTACGGAAAACATATCAATCCAATATCAAACAAACCAATTTTATTCTTATTCTACTTTTATCGTAATTTACCTTTATTGCATTAGTTATAGTTTATCAACGAGTTCTTCAAGCTTCGACGGGCTGCATCACCTTGATCTCCGTCAAATCCTTGTAAGTTCCGCGTGGGAGTACCTCTGAGCCTTGGCATCCGGGCGCATCGCTGTTGCCTCATTCAGCTATGCTCTAGTTATCCTGATCAAGCCCCAATCCCAGCATCCGGGCGCATCGCCGTTGTCTGGATTGGATCTTGTTCTAGTTATCTTTGATCAATCTGAGCTTTGACATCTGGGCGCATCGCCATTGTCTTGTTCAGTTTTGTTCTAGTTATCGTCCTTGTCGATTAACTGGTCAAATCGACTGGCACGCCTCCGGAATACCGAGCTTTGGGTAATAACCCGAGGTCTTCGCAGATCCTGACGCT
This sequence comes from Microstegium vimineum, assembly GCA_022036555.1. Taxonomy (NCBI): domain Eukaryota; kingdom Viridiplantae; phylum Streptophyta; class Magnoliopsida; order Poales; family Poaceae; genus Microstegium; species Microstegium vimineum. The sequence goes on along the minus strand of CM039121.1, from coordinate 35,962,454 downwards.
TTTTGTGTCAACACCTACCAATCCGGTCTTCTGGTTTTCTTGGATGTATCCAGTCCAACCGCCGATGTTACGGGTGTTCACCCGATGTTCAGACTTCCTATGGAAGAGGGTGGAAGGATCGGCAGAAGAGACGTCAAGACTGGTGAGCATATGTACATCGGCAAGCGTAGGAGTGGCTGGTCCATGTCTGAATAGAAACGCGTTCATTGTGTCGGACCAAAAATAAGATGCAGCGATCATCATGTTTTCATTCTTGGCCATGTCGGCAAGTGACAATTTGATGCACTAGTCTATATTACATTCTGCCCAATAGACTTGCTGTGTTCTAGACGTCCTAAGGTACCAATTCTTCCAACCTTTAGTGGGTTTGGGCCATGAGTGGAAAGCATCCCTCCACAACCCTAGATTGAAACACTCGGATCTAAAGGGGATGCGGTTGGTCTCTGCATTGATGAGCGCAGTAGGATCGGTATTCCCCATTGGGCCCAGGCAATGAAAGTGTGATTGATCGATAGGGATTGCTATTTTGTTGCGCAGTTCCTAGATTTGGAAGATGAAAAGAAAGCAAAAGGGGAATTATGGAACAATGCGAAAAAGGAAATAGAGAGATGCAGAGCGAGGGAAGGAGGAATTACCTCAGGAACGTTGAAGTTGATCGCCATTGGAGCCAGAGGGATTCTTGTGGTTCGCACCTTGATGAAGGAAGGAGACGCCGCCGCTTGAGGATCACCGAGTGTTCTTCGGAGGCGCCGGTGAAATGAAGGAGTAAAAGTGAATGCGGGCTCGGGATGAAGAACGGATTGGATGGTGGTAACTTTTATAGGCCCGGTCGGGGGTATTTTGGAATTCTCTTTGCACTGAGCAGGAATATGGAAGAGTATGGTAATGGATTCGCACGGCAATCGAGGGATTTTGAGGTTGGATTTGTGACTGTTCGCGCTACAGTTGCAGGGTTCTGTTGGTAACTTGCGATTTTTATGCGCGGTAATCCAGGAGGTCGTGCAAGTATCTTGGAGGAAAAGGTTACTGTAGCGAGAATTTTGGCGCGTAAAATATTTTGCACTCTGAAATTGGGGGGGCATGTGTTGACACCGTTTTTCAACATGTCAAATGGGCTAAGACTCGCGTTGATCGGTGGCCGTTTTCTATCGGTATTGGAAGGTCATCGATTAAGATTGCCGATGAGGATGAATACTGCCAATAAGGGTAAGGGTTGTTGCCGATGGAAGCTGAGCGATAAAGAAGGTTTGTTGTCGATAAGGGTTGATTGATAAAAGTAAGTTTCCAGTGAGAGTAAAATTGTTGCCGATTGGAGGAGATTACCGATAGGAAAATATTGCCAATGGGCACAGGATGATGTGGCGGCTGACGTCAACAGAAAATTGCCGATGACGATGGAAGAAGATTGCAGACTAGAAGTGTGTCGATGAAAGGATTCATCGTGGAGGGTCTTGATATGGAAACTGGTGTTTTTATGCCAGTGTTATTTTATCGTTTGAGTCTGACTCTTGCACGAGTCATTTATTTCCTTAAAAATAGGAGTTTTTGTTTAGGGAAAGATTATGGTTATTTGGGTCCGACTCCTGCGCGGGTCAGTTGTTTCCTTAAAAATAGGAGTTTTTGTTTAGGAAAGGTACGAGTCGTGTCTGTCTACAACTCCTTTTGCTGGAGTATAAATATGTACGTAGAGGTCGTAAGAAAAAGACAATCATATATCAAACAAATCTATTACTCTTATTTACTTTTCCAGCAATCCTACTTTTATTGCATTAGATCTAGCTTATCTACGAGTTCTTCAAGCTTCGACGGGCTGCATCTCCTCGATCTCCGTCAACCCTTGCAAGTTTCGCATTTGAGCAACCTGAGCCTTGACATCCGGGTGCATCGTTGTCGTCTCGTTCCGCTCTACTCTAGTTATCTTGATCAAGTTTGAGCCCTGACATCCGGGCGCATCGCCGTTGTCTCGTTCAGATCTTGTTCTATTTATCGTCCTTGTCGATTAACTGGTCAAATCGACTGGCACACCTTTGGACATCAAATTCGGGTATAAGCCCGATGTGTTCGCAGATCCTGACGCCTTTTGTGTCAACACCTCTCGCATAGCATTGTTAAGTCTTCGTTGTGGTTCCCTTGAAGGTGACGAATCAGGATCGATGGGAATTCTATGAGTACAAAGAACTAGACTAATTCCAATGAGATCATGGAGTGAGTAGCCAAAGGCTGATTTATGTCTTTCTAGGATAGTGACAAGTCTATTGGTTTCCTCCTGGGAAAGTTTGTCACTTATAATGATAGGAGTTTCTTTGTTATTATTGAGAAAGACATATTTCAAGCCAGAAGGAAGAGGTTTTAACTCGATTGAGGGTTGTGATGGCACTTTCAAAGGATCTAATTCGATAGGTTCTGCTAGCTCTTCCTCTTCTTGAGTGAAGTGTTCATCATCAAGAGTCGGTTGAGACCAGTCTTCTAGAAATGCCACTAAGACTTCCTCAATAGGGTCTTGTTTGGGCTTGGGTTCTACTATTGCATTATTTGATCTTAAAAGATTAACATCAATAGAAGAATTGCCTAGCTTGAACTTTAGGTGATCCTTGTTTGGTTGCTCTTGAAAGAGTGTTCCAAGCGGTACGCCAATCAAGAGAGACATGACCGAGATGTCATAGATGTAAAAATCTAAGCGATACTCGAGCCCTCTTATGCGTAAAGGAATGGACCTTATGACCCCATAACTTTCAAGAATAACTCTAGACGGAATTCTTAGAAGCTTATGTGATGGGATCAAAGATTCGTTGGGGCAAAGATGTTGGGCTAAAGCCCTTGAAATTATATTTATCCCAACAATAGGACTATAGTGAGCCTCTATGGTGATTCTCATAAGTTTGCAAAGTATAATATCTGAGGGAGCGGTGATTCGGGCTACCTTAGTGGATAACTCCGATTCTACCGACCACTCACGGCTCATGATGGCTGAGAGTCCTTTAATGTGCTCTAAAAGGAAAGCATCACTGTGTAGACTCTCATCCTCAAATGATGCAGAGTGTACCAGAGGCTTCACTTGAACTGGAAAATTCGAGGTGTTGCCAAAATCTTCAAAAAGATCTACCTCGATTTCAGAGAGGAACATATAAGGATGGGGTTCATCACTCTCTAAAGAGTGTTGTATTCCCATAGGAGATGGTTCTATGGCAACCAAATCATTTGAAGGAATTTCAGATTCGGTTGTTTGTTCCTCCTCATGTTGTTCGGGGCTTGGCTCGACTTCATCTTTGAGAAATTCGTCAAAAACTCCAGTGTAAGGGGTATTTTCAAGAATTTTATTTAGAATGGCTTCACATTCACTAATAATTTTGTGCGAGAACGATCCTCCTGAAGATAGGTCAAGGTGGAGAGCAGCTTCCTTGTTAAGACCAAGATGGAAGTGATAGAGTAAGACATTGTCTGGCAAGGAAAGGTTTGGACCGGAATTGATAAGGCTTATGAACCTAGCCCAAGCTGCACCTAGTGTCTCTTTCTCTTTTTGTTTGAACTGAAGAACTTTAATTCTAAGGGCTGCAATTTTAGAAAGAGGGAAGAAAGCAAGACAAAATTTGTCTCGATTCATCCCAATTCCCATTTACGCCTCCTACGGAATGAGCATACCACTGTTTCGCTATTCCCAATAGTGAGAATGGAAACAATTTCCATTTTAAGGTCTCTTGTGTCATGCTAGCAATGATGAGGCAAGAACACAATTGCTCAAATTCTCTAAGGTGGGTGTAAGGATTTTTGTTTTCTAGTCCAGAGAAAGATTGCTCCCGAACCATGGCTACGAAAGCAGGGTGAAGCTCATAGCCATCTATAAGAATGGGGTTTGAAGATGGTGGAGGCTCCAACATGTAGCCCTTTGGAGCAGAGTATTTATATATAGGAGTGAAATCCATGTGGTAAGATGAAAATGGTAAGGTGAGAAAGGTGGTAAAAAGGAAATAATAAAAAGGTAAACTGATGACTTGGTTCGAAATTAGCACGGCTACCGTTCCCCAGCAACGGCGCCAGAAAGCTTCTTGGTATTTCTTAATGCACACAGATAAATCCGCAAGCGCACAGATACCGCTGTAACTTTCTCCCATGAGTATTCCAAGGGTATCGATTTCCACGGGGAACACGAAGTGTACTGGATAAGAACTAAGAACATCCAAGGATAGATAAGATATATTATTTTGGTGGTAAATAAGATAAATGAGTAGAGAATGAAAACTAGGTAAAGAATGGTAAAGAATGATAACTAGGTAAAGAGAGATTTTAGAGTTTTCTAAGGGGTTCTATCTAATCAAAGGCCCATGATACTCTATCTACTTTGGAGCAATAGTACCTTCCCGACTCTCGATAAAGACTAGGAGAAAGGTAGTCAGGGGAAGGCTTCCAAAAGCTCTACGAAACACCAACCCGAACGTGGTGGACTACAAAGGCCTTACAGAGCTGTCACCTTTGGGGCTACCAAAACTATCCGTGGGATTGGGCGCAAACTCAGATAAACTCTAGTCTAGACACCACGTCTACACTATCGCTTACTACTCTAATCCCGTACAAAAACTAGAGCACTCAATACGAGCGGAGATCCCGTAAATAGAATAAAGTAAGAACTGAAATAAGGTACTTAGAAATAATAAATGAAGAACCTAGAGATTGCTCAGAACCAGATGCTGCAAAGGTACAATGTTGAGGAAGATCCGACAGATCCGGCTCCTCCTAGCTCTCTCCTCGTCCCTCTCACCTCTAATTACAACTAGATGAACTAGAACTAGAAGAACTAGATCTAGACAACTAGAGAGACCTCTCTCCTTCTCTATAATTGAAACCCTAGCTTTTGCTCTAGAGAAGAATAATGAGATGAGATGATCCTCAGGAGGGTCAAGGGCCTTGCTTATATAGCCTTCTCAAATGAACGTCGGCGTCGGATCAAACCGACCTTAGGCGAAGGGTTTAGATTGATCCTCAAAGGCGGTGGAGCACGATCCGCGAAGTGGAAGCTGATTGGTTGCTGAGGTAGGGTGGGCGCCCTAGGGGCTAGGGCGGGCGCCCTAGCTCCGGGTCCGTTTCGCCTCCCGTTCATTCTGGTGTCTCCTGGAACCTTCTAGAGTACAGAAAATTGTGCGGTTGATAATTATCTCTATGTAAACATGACATGTGGGACTTTCCTTGGTATTTCCTGATAACCCCCTGCAGAAACAAACGTTGACAAAAACTCGTGGAATTCTATCAGTATAAACCCTAATTCTAGCTATGGGTTTCATTTAGATCATTTTCCTTGTTTAGTTGATGGTTAAAATTGGTACTTAAGGACCGTCAACACCATAGGGTATTTCTAGCCCCCCAACAAACTCAGCCCGCCGGCCAGCATAATCGCGCAGATTAAGTTGGCATCAGACGCTCTGACGCTGAGCATCGGACGCTTCGACACCTGGCCCAATGGCTAGTTACTGTTTGAAATCAAAGGGCATCGGACGCACCGACGCCCCTGCATCAGACGCGTCCGACGCAACACTGTCCTCTCGGTTTCTTCTCTAGAAAATCATCGGACTCACCCTAGAGTTCGATGCCTTGCCATTGGACGCGTCTAACGGCCTCAAACCCTCTCTGAACCTCTTTGGACTGTCATTGGACGCACTGTCCAGACCCACCTTACTTTTGGCCTCAGCGCCCGACCAAAGTTCTTCTCTGCAGGGTGCATCGGACGCTCCGATGCCTGCTCTGAGGTCAATACGATGCCTAACCCTAGGCACCTGCACTGCATCGGACGCGTCCGACGCTAGTTGCGCCAGCGTCCGATGCCACTTAAGCACCACTCTCAACTCCAAATCACTTAGCGATGAAAATAGAAGTTGTTATAGGCTATATTAGGGTCAACCTAGTGTCACTTAGGGCTATGTTTGTCAAGTGTGCACCACACCTATACCATGAAGCTCTCCTAAGTCAAGCTACTCATTCTAACCCCTCTTAATAGTACGGTCAAAGGTAAAGCAAAGACCTATTCTATACTAAGTGCCCTTCATCTCCTTATGGCACTTAGACCTAGCACTAGTGCACAAAGATACTATAGCGGCGGTTGAAAACCTATTTGTACAGTCGCTTTTCAGAACCGCCAACGCTCGAGTCCAGTAGAAATGGAACCACTATACAGACGGTTCCTTTAGAACTTCCTGTGGAAATCTATTTTCACAGGCAGTTATCTTTAGTGAACCGCAGAGGCGGTTTTGGTAAGTCAGTCGTCTGTGTAAAGTCCTGCTCCCTAGCCTATATTTAAATTTTAAACCATACCCTATATTTAACCCTAAACCTATTGGATGATGTTCAATTATAGTCACATAGTATTTAATTATTTCATACAAGTTGTTTCATTCTCATAAACATAAAGTCACACTTATTTACATCAAAGTTTCATGCTCACAAACATAAAGTTAAATGTATTTTCATCACACTATATATATACATCAAAGTTTTCACTTGTGCTCTAATAACTATCTCAACTAAGTTGCAGACTACTGATCTCTGTGAGCACTCTATGCTTTGGGGTACTTAAGATGCCCGATTTATCGTGATAACTCTCATTACATGGAATGACTTCTCTTAAGATGAATGAGCACAAGTCCTCAACTATAGCGTATAAAGTACGTTCGCTCATGTTCGTCGCCTTTTGTACATAAGAGTCTTGGGAAGAAAGTTTATAAATATTATATATATATATATATACACTTGATAATACATTGGTAACTTTAATGTGAGAACTACAATCATGACTATTACTTATATTATCTTAGAAGGGTTCTTGATGTATCGTCCGTTTTGTCTCATGAACTCGCACACGTAGAATCCACAGAGGACCGATTTAGGTGGTTGTTTGTGGCACTATATAACAAGAAAGTGGTTATGTACTTACAACATCGTCCTATGTATTAAACATGTATATGATATGTATTCATAACTTTTCATACGTACTGGCCAGTGATGATATATATTCTCAATGGCTGCCCTGCCCTAGTCAATCTATGGTCTTCATCTTCGTCCTTTTAAATCCGAAACGATATCCATCTTGAGGGCATTAGATAATCAAGGTTGCCCATTCATTCCATGTCACTATGGCCTAACACTCTAATTGTCTCTGCAAAACACATGGGGCCTAGATGGGGCCTAGATAACTTCGTATTATCGTTAATCACCGAAAACCATGGGGCCTAGATGCTTTCACGTGGGAGTGAACACGGTCCTATTGGTGTCGGTACATGGACAAATCTGGCATGCGTATGCAATAGTCCCACAAGTATGAAGTGAAGTTGTAAGAAGCTACTTTTTTCAGCGTCATTCCACCCCCATTCAGATGTAAGAGTCGATTTGAAAAACTTTGCTGTTTTCAAAAGATCCATTTGTAAAAAATAGTTCACAAATAGCTTCTGAAGTTGTTAACGAAGTTGTGCCAAACAGAAGGCTTTAAGGGATGGGCAATTGAGTCTGCCTCAAATTAAAACTCGTTTCCACTATTGTGTATAGCGCACGGTTACTTCAATTGATATACCAAGGGGAAACAATGATGTCATCGGGGATATGTAATAATGTTTGGACGTTGAAATACTCCTCGCCAAACGGCGAGATGATAGAAAAAGGGGCATGATTGAGTTGACTTGAGGATGATTTTGTCCATATTGTATCATATGTCAATCTCAAGAACCAATCAGACAGTGGCGACCGATTTCTTGCTACCACCAGGTCCATCATATCTTTTAGATCAAAAAGATCCAGTGATCCCACAATGCTTAAGCATACGTATAGGTATAGGGTCATATAGGGATCATAAGTTCATAACAAATGCAGTCTGTACAAAAACTAATTCAAGTGTATAATATTCAGTCTTCATTATAGGGGCGTTTGGAGCTACTCTGGTTCATATTTTTTTTACGGAGCTCTGTGTTTTTTAGTTAAATAGTTGTAGCTCCACTTATTCTGTTTGAAGAAAAAGGAAAAAGAGTAGAACTGTGGACGTACCTAATTAAAGAGGCACTTCATAAACTCTAAACTTTTGTGAAACTACTCTACAATAGAGTTTGTGAAACAGAGTTTGTGAAGCAGTTCCAAATAGTCTCGTATATTTATGTAACGTTATCCAACCTTTTCCATATAAATTTGAAAGAAGTTGTATTATAGTCAGATATTAGCATTGATTGTAATTAAGGGTATAGCTAGCAACTCTATAAAAATATCATTAGAAGACAATCGAATTCTCATAAACTTCGTAGTAAACATATAGACTAGAAAAGAAATATGAATAATTTTTTCTTACTTCCGAAGGCAGTTACTCTTGTCTTCAATAAACTATAGTAAATATATGTGCATACTTATTTATTATTTTAAGTATATTTTATATCTTATTTTAAGATACTTTAAATCTTACTACGGTATTATTTTTCTTGAAAATACTGATATTTTTAATATGCTATGTTATTACTATACTATAATAGTAATATAGAAAATAAATATAACTATATACTCCATATATATTTACATAGTTTAAATACATATTTCGTCAGACTATATACTAAACCTAAAGATATATATACAAGAGTAAGTATATTTAATTTTGATACATCTTAAATTAATTTAGAGATATACATAGAAGTAGCTATATTCTGGAGAGTAACCATACATCGACGTAGATTTTTACATAAAATTTTATAATGTGTGTTACACTGGAGGCGGCTGGTCTTCTGTAGGGACCTCCTTTATAGGCAAAACCGTGGTCCTACAGAGAGGACACGTGGAGTGAGAGTGCAGCCACATGTCGATGCAGCAGACATGGAACAGGTGCATGCACGCCGGCAGCCGCCTGACCACCTCACCTTCCTGCACAAGGCTCAGGCACACCGCACACTGCGCCCACCCGCCGCCGCTGCCCTCGCCACGGCCGGAGCCGCCGCCGCCAACCGACAGGCCCCTACGGAACACGAAGGACGGCAGCGTGGACACCGCGGAGGGGCTCAGCCCACCGTCGCCGGCGGTGGTGCCGTGCAGGAAGAACGGCCGGGCCGCCACGTACACGACGGTTCCCCCCGCGCCGCGCCGGCGGCGGCAGCACAGGCACTCGCAGATGACGATGATGAGGATGGAGACGGCGGTGGCGCAGAAGCCGATTCCGAGGAGCACAAGCGTGTCGTGCGTGCTGTAGCCGCCTTTGTCCGTCGAGTAGGGCAGCGAGTTGGTGTTTGACGACAGCGACATGGCTCAGGGCTGTAGATTCTGTGCAGAACTGCAGGTAGCTAGTTCTGTCTGAGAGCTATGGTAGTATGGTCGCCTATGGATATGAATGGTGCCGGCCGTATCTTTATATTCTTGGAGGGGCGACCTTGCTTCAAGTTGTGCAAGTTGAGCGTAATTTTTTAATTTTTGGCGTTGAGAGATTGATCATAAGTTAGTCATAAAACACAAGTAAATTTATTTATTGGTTGACAATATAGCTTGCAGTGCAGCTTTGTTTGCCCATGGTATTGAAAATTTCGAATTGGTCTCAGAGTTTATTTATTATAATACACTGAATTGTGGTTTGGAATGGATTATATCAAAACTCAGTTGTTTTCGTTCAGTCAAACAAATAGTGGTCGTGATGGACTAAATTTGTCACAGTATACACTTATATTATATAATTTCAGGTGTATTTCACTTTCGTTTCAAAGAGCTAGCTAGGAACCAAAAACGCGTATTATATATATGTACCTTTATCTAATCTATTTTTACATGGAAACAATCATAACCACCCACTATTCAGTTTGTCCACATACTCCATATTGCGATTATTAAGGCGCCTAGGCCACTATAAATCTCAGCTAATTGATCCGAGCTGATAGAATCAAAAGACAAGCTTATCACAAAGTGCACAACGACGGGAAAGTCAAATTCAATTTCCATATTGCATGTATCTGGCCTATTCTTGCACCTTATTTTGCTCTAGTATGTGCGTCATCGATAACTCAGTCATCAACTGGAATCTCCAAACGGATAGATATATACTGACATATATATGTTCAGTGCCTGCGAAATCTCACGAGATCTAAGTCCATGTCACTCTTTCTGTCTGCGCTGCACAACGACTGCATTCTTTAACGATTTGGCTCTTCTTCCTGTTTGATAGCCATCTCCCACCGGTTCATTAATAAACAATAGATATATTACATGCATCTTGCAAAGCTTTGACAAAAACAGCGACAGAGACTAATGCAGTTATTTCAATGTGCTAGATTCCACACTCATCATCTACGCATGTTCTTCCACTCCACACTAAGTTATATATGTTACGGGGCAGAAGGAAATGCTGATAAAATAGGCAATTTCGAGATTAAAACTAGAACATAAATCATGAGAATCTTATACTAACATGTAAAGTTCTATCCATTCTAGTTGAAACGAACAGCAGCATGGCGAACTGTTAGATTTAATATGCGCTATGCCCATATATATATTATCTAATTATAAATTAAATAAATTCTAAGGCTGTATTAATAATATGTGTAATATTATTTAGTCCCACACATGATATTGACCGCTGACTCAACTTATATGCAGTGGTGGATCTAGAAAATACATATGGGGGGGTGGGGGGGGGGGGGGCTAAAAAAATATCGCTAGAGCAACATGTCTTTATTGTCTGTACAAAAATCGATGCGTATAATGTGAAGCATTTTTTATGAAAACATAAGATGATTCGAGAAGAGAATATTTTTTTTTTGAGTTTGACATTTTGAGTTCTTTGATAATTTGAATTGAAAACTTACATATCACTCAAGCTAATATAGACTATATTTCGTAATAAAAAAGGCAAGAAAATATTATCAGGTATATATGGACTTAGATAGGGCCATTACCATAGTTGGGACACGCACCTCATCCAAAATTCAAAACTCAATATACCAAAACTTTTAGTCAATATTCTTCAGCAATTCCAATCACAAATTTTAACAAAATTAGTAAAATTGATATAATTAGACTTAAACTGCAAGCATACTAATGTATCCTCAAATCAACACCATCAAATAAGATAAAAGCAACAAGGAAAGACATGAAGCTGGACCTTCTTGATGTGCACCGTGCTAACTAGGCGCCTGGCTGAACGTGCTTGCATCCCTTGGCCGGCTGCTGGCCTGCTAGCCGTCCAGCCGGCTCAGCTTCAATTGACTAAAAGTGGAGGGTCGCCTGGGCCATTTTGGGCTTTATTCAATCAGTGAAAAAAGGCCTGTTACCTCACTGGCCCAAGTGTAGACTAAAACGGTGTCTTTAGCTCAAGACCTCACTAGCCCAATTGAGTAGGAACGGTGTCTTTAGCTCACTGGCCCAATGTGATGCATATCGCTAGAGCATCTGTCTTTAGCTTTTCCTCAGCCCAAGTGTAGACAAACACTTTTTTGCAAATCAATTGTATTCCTAGCTACTATCCCAAATGCATTATCACTGTTTATTATATTGGGCAAGTCCTGCAAAGTACAATTGAGTACTCACCCTATGGTAACTTGAGTTTTGCAGGTAGGGACGTTCCAGTGCATGGCTTCTTGTGTGCTCCTGAGTCCCGGCCAGATAAGGAGTGGTAGATGAGCTACATTTTGTAAACGTGCGGCTGTGGCACCCCCGCACGTAGTTATCTTTCAAAACTACGTTTAAGACTTTCACTAGAACTCTGATATTTTTAGTTGTAATGTGTGAACTAGAAGTTTCGATGAACTAAGTTGGTGAATCACTTTGGCACGTAAAACTTAAGCACTTGGTATCTACTGTTGTTATGTGTTCTTCCTCTTTAGCTTAGTCCTGGAAAAAGATTGGCATTTTAGTACATCGGATGGGAGGTGTACCTGGATGACCGATTAAGAGATATGTCTAAATTAATAGTCGACAAAATGACTATCATCTTGGGTACTCATTTAAGAGGTCATTGATCCTGACACAACTTTAGCAAATGCAATCTATCTAGAAATATCAAAGCCCTTATAATTTTAAACGGATTTAGTAGTATCTTGCAGTTGTAACAACAAATGTCTATTTTGAGAGCTGAGCTATGGTTTAGTTCCTTGTGGTGGAACCTATCCACCTGTTTTTAAGTTCTTCACTTGACACAGATGCACGTACGCCCTATTTGCGGCTGATTAGTCGGCTGATGTTGTTTTTGTATCATGGTTGATAAGTCAAACGAACAAGACGATATTTTTCTGAATTTATTTGAAAATTTAATGGTGCTATTTTTAATTGTTGCTGATGTATTCGGCCAGAGTGGAGTCTATGGTAACTTCACCGTATGAATATGGTGTGCGTGCTTGTGTTTATAGGGTTGTTGGATCTTGAAAAAAACAAATGTCTATTTTTCATAAGTGGCATATTGAATTGGATTATCCACATTCACTCCTACACCTATATGTGCCACTCATAACAATCAAATATGTAGTGAATCAGATTTTTGCTTCTTCACAAAAAAAGAGAGGGTTTTCAAAAGGCGACGAATATTGATGATTATCAGGAGCCGAGCCGATCAATTGCATGGGGAGTATGATTGCAAACCAGATGCTCCCAAGTCCCAATGGATCGAGGTCGTAAGTTTCATTTCATATACTTCATCAGTCTCATATTAGTTGATGTTTTAGACTCTTTTGTAAAGATCAATGCAGAATTTAAAAGACTAAAATGTCCCACAAAAAGTAGAGATAGAGTTGTATTAGAAAAATAAAGAGTAAATTACATGGCCGATCCATAAACTATAAAAATGACTATTTAGGTCCTAAACTATTGCTTAGGTTTCATCCCAGTCCCCAAGCATTCAAAACGATCATTTGTGTCCCTAAACTATTGTTTAGGTTTCATATCGGTCCCAAGCTAACAATTTCTTTGTTTTTATTTATTTATTTGGGTTGAATCTTTGAAAAATTATAATAAATCATAGAAAAATCATAAACTGGAAAATCCAATTTTATTGGACTCCACATGAGTAGATCTACCCAGTGAATAAATAACATTATATGCTTTAGTACAAATTTTTTCTATGAAGGTTTTATCTTTTTCTTTTTAATTTATTTAGGTTAAATCTTTGAAAAGTCATAGTAAATCACAAAAAATCAAAAAATGGAAAGTATAATTTTGTTCGACTCCACATGAGTATATAAACATAGTGAACATATAATATGGTATGCTTTAGTACAAAGTTTTTGTTTTAGCTTTAGATCTATGCTTTTATGTAATTAATTGAAATAATTCATAGCTATAGTTTCTATAATTATTTTGTTTCACTAAAGCATACCATATTATTAGTTCACTGTATAGATCTACTCACGTGGAGTCAAACAAAATTGGATTTCTCATTTTATGATTTTTTGTGATTTACTATGATTTTAAAATTTAGCCCAAATAAATTAAAAAGAAAAAGACAAAACCTTCATAGCAAAATTTTTGTACTAAAGCATACCATGTTATTTGTTCACTAGGTAGATCTACTCATGTGGAGTCCAATAAAATTGGATTTTCCATTTTATGAGTTTTTTGTGATTTATTATGATTTTTCAAGGATTCAGCCCAAATAAATAAATAAAAACAAAGCAATTCTTACCGCCGTCACTATAGGTTAGGACCGGGATGAAACCTAAACAATAATTTAGGGACTCAAATGACCGTTTTGAAAGTTTGAGGACCGAGATGAAACCTGAGCAATAGTTTAAGGACCTAAATGATCATTTTCATAGTTTGAGGATCGGGATAAAAACTCATCGTTTAGGGACCGGACATGTAATTTACTCAAAAATAGAAAAGTGTATTCAGAGAAGAGTAAACTGTATTGGGAATTTAGAATAAGATCGGATAAAATTTGAATGGTATGATAGATATCAAATATTTTCGGAAGGAGAAGAAATTATTGCTTCGTTCAAGTATCGTGGATCCCTGCCTATGCGAAAGATCTATTTAACAGGGATTCCTTCAAGTATCGTGGATCAAATTTGCTAAGATACTATGTCACTTTCTAGTAGCGAATCCTTTGGCACAGTTGGCACGTCGTGATGGGCCTTGTATCAACTTGGCCTTTTCCTGATGGTTTATTTATTTCCGAGAAGCTGGCTAGAGTTTCTGCGCGAATTGTTCTATCAATCTGAGACATATGTAACAGTGACATGAGATATTTTACACGGCAATGCGTTGTTCCATTTCTCTCCACGAAAGTGGCTGTGATATATGGGAATTACTAGCGCGGACGTTCCGGATGGACGCCCACGTCTGGACGCTCGTGGTTATTGCACGCTCGCGTCAGACAGGTACCGTCTGCACATCTGCGTCACGCGGGTACCGTCTGCACCGCTCTTTGTGTCCCCCTCGGCTTTATGCGCCTACAACCACGCAACGCTTTATCACGCAGCAGCTCGTCAGGCGGGACCGTGCCTTTCCCATACGTGCACAGTGCCCCAGCAGCAGTCTTTCCCATGCGTGCACAGTGCCCCAGCAGCTCGCCAGGCGGGTACCGTCTGCACTGCTTCTTGGATTTCCCTCTTGGTTTGCTTTGCCTACAACCACACAGTGCTATCCCTACGCTTTCCCCACGCGCGTGCACGGTGCCCCAGCAGGTGCAGTAGGATATAATATAATACTTGATCTGTTTTGTAAACATCCAGATAAAATATTTGCAACATGCATCTGAAGACAAATGAAACAATTGAAACATGCACCTAAAACACTTGAAAAAACATTACAAAATATATGCAATATTAAGATAAAAACACTTGCAAACATACTTGTCAAGCATATGTAACATTCAAATAAAAAACACTTGGAGCATATGTCTGAAAAGAACAATGAAACATTTAAAACAAACTCTTGCAACATGTGTGTACAACCATTGTAACATATGCAACATTCCGATCTACTTTTGCAACATTCAAACGAAACAAATAAAACAAGTGTAACATAGCTCTGAAACAATTAAAATATACATTTGCAACATACGTTGAACACCTACTTGTTGCTTGAATGAACGGACAGTCGTCATTGTGGAGCTCGACACCAACTTGAGCTCGATGCTGCGGAGTGGAGCGGGGGATGCCAGGGTGTGAGAACGCGGTCCCCGCCGCGGCGAGGCACCTCCATAGCTGGAGAAGGGGGAGGCGGTAGCCATGCGAGCTCGTGAGCTTGCTGTTGATGCTGCTCCTCAGTAAGCGGCGGGGAAGGAGAAGAGATGCCAAGAGCATGAAGTGGTGACGGTGGCACGGAGTCAGGTGAGAGGAGCAGGAGGAGCGAAGAGAGCGCGACTGGGGAGAGCACGAGCAACACCTCCATGGATCTCTCCTGGATGAAGGAGAGCCGCCGACTCTCACCTCCATGGATCTCGCCTGGATGAAGGAGAGGTCGAGAGGACCACTGCCACAGCGTTGGGAGCTTCTAGTTGGTGAGGACGCCGAGGTGGGGGAGGTGCGCCGAGCCATCGGCTCAGGGGAGTAGGACGTCGTGGTTGGGGAGGTTTCACGCCGGGGTGGGTGAGGGCAGTGTAGATCCAGAAGGCAGCCATGGTCACGGGCGACTCGCGGGTCAGATAGGGCAGCAAGTGCGGAAGGGATAAGGATGAGGAGGGATAAGATTTTTTTAATTATTACGTAGGTGTTGTGCGGTGGAGGAGGCGTCCGACAGCACATCCGTTCCGGACGCCCGTGTATGAGTATTACCGGTGATATATCCTTGAATCCCCACACACTTCTCCTCGTCTTATTAGTCGTGTACTTCTTGACATGCTGCTTGTAATAAAAAAACAGACACCCTCGCATGGATGGCCCGATGTGCGGCATAGGAACCCATCGGGCCGGCCTAACGGCTCTCTCCAACCCTGCATAGCCTGACGGCCGGGCATAGGAACCCATCGGGCTGGCCTAAGGGCCCTCTCCAACCCTGCACGGCCCGACGGCCGGCAGAGCTTAACCATGCCGTGTCGATATTGCGAGTAGAGATGTGTGATAAGCAGTTTATACGGCTAGCCGCTTAGCTCACTTATCACGTCTCTAATGGCGAGCTGAGCTAGACGCGTGCTCAGTGGTGCGCGAGTCGACTGTCGGTCAAATTCAGTGCCCATAAATTTGTTTTTTTACTATTGCCACCATAGTCTAAGTTTGTTTATCAAACTCTAAAGCCAATTAATGTGAGCTAAATTGATTTGTCAGAGCATCTTCAACATAGCCCTCAAACAAGTTACTAAACTAAAATTCTGTGCCCAAGGCAAAAGCATAGGTTCGATAAGACGCCTACTTAAGACCTCAAATTTGGGTGGCCCTCAAATCACCTTCTCGGTCCTCATTCTTGTGGAACCTTGGGGAGGCCCCTACTTTTCTGTTTCTACGGTTTATTTCCCCGCACCATCCAGAACCCACTCACGTGACTGCAACGTAATACTGCCCGATGCCTGGCCTCCTCCTCGGCCATGGCACTCAACCGCCGGCATGGGGCCCATGGCATACATGGCGACTCCACACGGTCAAATTGGCTGAAGACGAGTGTTGACGTCAAAAAATGGGTCCTGACGTCAGCACCGCGCAAAGCCCTGTAGAGACCATGTGGAAGCAGGGTCCTGATCTCCAGAGCCTCTTAAATGGCAAGGCCACTTTGGTTGATTGATCTCAGGCCTGCCAATCAATTTGACCTATAATTAACAAGGAGATAAAACTGTCAAATTATGGATCGTGCCGGTTGTTGTCAGACAGTTCTATGAATGTGCGGCTTTCAGATAGCCGATTGATCAAAAGAAATTGACTAGAGAGTCAACTCCTAGCAGCATAAAGCATGATAACAAGATATAAACGGTTATTCATGGTATATCATTAATAAAGCATATAATCAGCCAATTACATTGATGTATGAAGTAAGGATGCGATACATGCGACATTTACCGACCCAAACTATCAAATCTACTAAGCATATCAGATAAAGATTCACTAGTACAATAATACTTAACTGAGGCGGTCGTTTTCCATTTTTGGAGGCGGGCAAGCACGTCCACCTCCAATGAAAGGTCTCGGTTAATCAGAGGCGGTCAGAACGCCTGCCTCCATTAATCGAAATAAAAAATAAAAAAATAGAAAACTGTGGATAAGCCCACCGAGCCCAAACAAGGGTCCGGCGAGCCCATCCACCGGATCGGCCGCCGGATCTGGTAGCTGGGATCTAGATCCGCTCCAGCCGAGCCGTCAAGCGCCGAACTCCGAGGGGGCGGGGCGTGGCGGCCGCGCCACCGAGCGCCGCCCGTGCCACTGAGGGTAAGGGAGGAGAGGAGGGCGCCGAGGGGGCGGAGCCGGCCGCGCTGCCGGGTCGCGCGCGCGCCCACGCCATGGAGCCACCGATGGGGCGGGGGGCGCGCGCCATGGAGACGCCGATGGGGCGGGGCCGGCCGCGCCACCGGGCCGCGCGCGCCTGCACCATGGAGCCGCCGATGGGGCGGGGGGCCGCGCCGCGGGGCCGCGCGCCATGGAGACGCCGAGGGGGCAGGGCGGCCGCGCCGCCGGGCCGAGCGTGCCCGCACCGTGGAGCCGCCGAGGAGGTGGGGCGGTCGCGCCGCCGCGCCGCTAGTGAGGGGAGGGAGGAGAGGAGGGGGAGGGAACAGGGCTAGCCGCCGGGGAGGCGGAGGGAGGTGAGGAAGGGGAGGGAGGGGAGGAGGCGCCGCCACGCCGCTCGGCAGGGAGGGAGCGGGCTCGGCCAGGGGAGGGGAGGGGTGGGGGTGGGTTGAAACCCTAAGTCCCTGTTATATATGTGCCCAAGTTAATGGGCCTAGTGGACTCGTTTGGGCCTCAGACACTTTTAACCGAGACGGGCCTTATAAGATGTTCGCCTCCGTAAATGGGGGCATTTTTGGAGGCGGACCTGTTATAATGTCCGCCTCGGTTAATTGATTTTTGGAGGCGGATATTTTTACGCTCGCCTCCGTAAATCGATTTTCGGAGGCGGGCAAATGTGACCGCCTCGGTAAATAAAACATGCCCGCCTCCGTTAATAGCCCTGATTTTTGGAGGCGGTTGAGTTTTATGCCCGCCTCGGTTAAGTTTTAGGTGGTGTCTTGCAAAATCAATTTTGTACTAGTGATTAACCATCAACAGAGCTGTGTTTCCATGCAGCCATGATGATAATTAACCCGATAACTTAGCTTACTCACTAGTATTAGGGTGTTTCTATGCAGCCATAAAAGTAAACAAGCTAAGTCACGTCTAGTATATTTAATAGATCTAATCACGTTGAGCCAGTAAAAGTACATGTAAGATTAGGTAGACGTATCCCAACACACTTGGCAGTGGGGTTCGGTACATGCAACCACCGTACCAAGTATGTTAATCCAAATCCATCTATTCTCAAACCAATCTAATAACCGAACGTAAGCCTCGAACCCACAACATGTAACAATCACGACCAACAGATTAGCCGATAGGATCTTAGATCTATAGCTTTAACGTGTATATGAGTGAAAGCATATAAAACGATAGATCTAGATGGAATTGAAGTGCGGGCCAATCCGTTGATTGAGATTGGACAAGATATTGTTGTTATAGATAAACAATGCATAACAAACAATATTGGTAATTTAATGAATCTATTAGATCGTCAATCTAATAGAGCCGATAACTAGTTTGAAGCAATGACTCATGTGAGATTGAAGCAATACAGCCCATGAACATAGATTCAAACCGATAACTAGCTCAGATCGAGCTTGTATGATTTACACAATACAGCCGTACAAACGAGACATGAATCAAGGCTAGACTTACAAGCAAACCTGTTCATCGAAGGTTCACCGAAATCTACTCTACTCCTTCCTAGGGTTTGGCCGGTGGCCGAAAGGTTGTATGTTTGATTGATTGGATGTCCTTTACAACTCTCTAGACCTTGCTGTTTATAGACCATAGCGCTAACCCTAGCCCAACACGACCACTAACCGCAAATAAGGAAACAAAGATGACTTGAGCTCCAATCTTCCATCAAAACCCGCCATGCGTATCTTGCCGTAATCGACACACGGCGCCCCTTCCGCATAATTCCTTTCGAGTTGGTTTTCTTAACCAATCTTCTGGGTCCACCCGTATAGTAATATCTGCTTTGTCACTAGGACCCACCTGTACGTATTTTGTCATGCCAAAATATGGTGTCAACAACGGGTTACACCCAATGGCCCCGAACCTTGGCTAGGGCAGGTGCTTAACACTGGAGGACGATGGCCTCCTTACTAGATGCCTTGGCGAGGCCCGCTACCTGGCAAGGGAAAGGAGGAGCAAATCAAGGTAGCCTTGCATGACTCTGCTTGGATCTACCTTTGTGACGCCGTCTTCCACGGGCTCCTCCCTAGTGCCTAGCCGGCCCAGATTCTCAATGGTAGATCCCATCCATGCGCCTAGATAGCTGCCCCCAGCGAATCCCCTCTCTATTAGCTTCCTCCTCCCCTGACTCCTCTACTGCCCAACGAATCCCATTTGTTGCACGATCAGTGAGATCGAGGAGGGGAAGAGCTAGAAAGAGGAAGGAATAAAGAATGACGAACGGGTCTCATATGGCATCCTCATAAGGGCATCCTCCCTTTGTGCTAGAGTTTTCCCTAGCATCTCCGAGTTCATCGACCCCCACGCCTAACACAATCCGAAAAGCAAATGATTAGTGATGCATCTAAACAGTCATGAGTGGGATGGAAAAAAGGGATAACTTATATTACGCAGACCTCTCCTCAAGATCGAGCGTGATGCGGTGCCTTTTGGCATATGCAAGATCATGGCACTACTCCCACCGTTGTCAAAGCGGAGCATTCTCGAAAACCTCTCTCGCTCCTACGTCATGCTCGACCTAGATGACCCCACCCCGACATTCCGCACCTAGAACCAGCACCGTGTAGCCGGCCAAGCCTTGCACATCATCTGGTCCTTATATATACTACCTCTATTCAAAATTTTATAAGTTACTTTATTTACTTTATTTAACCCTAGAGCCTTCCTTCCTAAATTATAAGTACCAAAACATTCAAAATATATCATGAGCTATAAGAGATTATAAGTGAATTAATTCCTCTACTTAATTATTTGTTAAGTCCACAAGTCCTAGTTACATGTGTTCTATCTTTGAAGTCTATTATCAACCAACTATCAGACTCAAAATACAGTAAGCAAAATATATTCCTAGGTTAAGTAAGGATTATATCTATTATTAGCTTTATCTCATAATAGTTTATCCTATAATTTGTATCATAACATTATATTTTTGGCAGCTGACACCTTGATGTACAAGCTAGCTAGCAGGATAGAAGTTCTAGAGAAATAAGATAGCACCACTATATGCGTGTAGCCAGACAGAAACATCCATTTCAAACAATATTTCATCACTTTACCTGCCGTCAAATCAGGATGCGCGACATAGCAAAACCATTCTTCTTATAATAATTTATCTTATGATAGGCATAGATTCGTAAAATATAAATCCAAAGTTGACCCATGTTTTTTTGAAACCAATGTGACCACCCATTTCATCATCCTATACTGTCTAGACTCCAAATCTAATCCAATTGCTTGTCAGAGGCCCTTGACAAGTCCCCTGACATAGACATGTTTAATATTTTTCTTGCCTCCATGATTGCAGATTATAAAAACCACAAAACCAAGTGTATCATAAAAAGATGAGTTTTCCCCATTAAGACCTAGCATGTACAATTCTTGGTATAGATGCCCAATATCATGGCAGAAAACAAGTAGCCGGCGGCGTGTCATCTTGGGCCACCAGCGGTGAGCTCAAACCTTTTCGGCAGGAGCCTCCACGACGTCACGCCGGCAAAGCGGGCAGGTAGCGTGAGAGCGCAGCCACAGGTCGATGCACTCGACGTGGAATAGGTGCCCACACGCCGGCAGCAACCGCACCGTCTCCCCGTCCCGCACCATGGCGAGGCAGATCGCGCACTGAACCCACCCGGCGCCCCTCCGGTAGGCGAGCTTGGGGATCGCTGACAGCGCGGACGGCGCCAGCCCGCACCGGCTTCTGCCGTTGGCAGCGGTGGCTCCGGCGCCGTTCGCGGCCACGGCGGCGGCCGCGTACCCAGTTGCGAAGGCGCGGCGGAAGCTGACGGCCACCGTGAAGACTATGAGGGCGGAGGCGCAGGCGAGGCAGACGAGGACCACCGTGTCGCACACCCGGTAGCTGCAGGCGGCGGCAGCTTCCATCGCGTTCGCCGCGGCGGCGGCGGGACCGTACGACGACATGGCCGGTCAGCTGGCTGCTTCGTGGTCTCGTTGGTTGGTGAGGCACCGCAGTCTGGGTCACCGTGAACCACTCTAGTGGCCTGCGTAGACACGGGCTTTTAACTTTTGATGAGGGTTTTATGTGGCCTTTTTTTTTTCTCCGACAACACGGACAGTTACACATTTCCTATTTTTGTTTTTCATATACTGCGGGCAGGAGAGGTGCCCACAGGCTGCGGTTACAAGCCTTCTTGCTCTAGCCTTGTTTTTTTTATAAAGTATACCTATATTAATTAATAGAAAAATATGTCCAAATACAAGTACATCGAAAAAGGATACGTAGAACAGCTGTCCAACCTATATTCTACGAGAAAGTAAATCGGCTGCATTCGCTGCCGGCGAAGACCGCCGACACCAGCCGACGCCGTCAAACCTGAACCACCAGAAGCCGGAGGAAACCACCGGCGTTGAGGTGGACTGCAGCAGACGCTCGATCTCGCGGAAGCGAAGAAGTCTTTGAGCGCCCATCCGTCAGGATCACAATCCAGATTGAAATGACGAGAGTGGTGTTGACGATGACATCCGTCGTCGCGGTGAAGCCAAGCTCGCTCAATCCCGATCCATGCCGCCGGTAGATCGCGTTCGATCCACCGCACTCCATCTTGCCGTCATGCCCTCAGCCGCCACCGTATCCTTGACCTTAGACGCGGCACGAGCACTGCCGCTCCGCCGTGACGACGAAACAGCAGCCGCCGCAGACTCCTACACCACCTCACAGGCCTCTCATCGTCACCGGAGTAGACGACGACGAGGTGGACGAAGACCGGGAGGACTTTATTCCACCATGGCAGCGCCGCCACCTCCACCAAGCTTGCGCCGCCGGAAAACCTAACCCTAAACACTTGATCCACTGGAGAAACTTATTAAAAACAATGGATCCCCACTCCCTTCAGCCTCCGGCGAGATGCCGAAGGGGAAGGGAGGGGGACCGGAGGGGGGCAGGCGGGCGGGCGGCGGCTCAAGCAGATGCGATCTTATTTGAGCAAGTCTGTTATAGCCTTGTTTAGATACTTTAAAATTCTTCGTGGTCTAGCCTTATTTAGATACTTCAAAATTCCAAAAAATTACATGATTTTCCATCACATTGAATCTTTAGACGTATACATGGAGCATTAAATATAGGTAAAACAAATAACTAATTTCACAGTTTGTCTGTAATTTGCAAGACGAATCTTTTGAACCTAGTTACTACATGGTTATACAATAATTGTCAAATACAAATGAAAATGCTACAATATCATTTTTTTCAAAAGTTTTTGCATCTAAACAAAGGTCGTTTCGACTCGACTCTCCGTACGAATTTTCTATACAGTTTCAAAGGTAAGTGACATTACCTTGGACAACAAGTCAGCTATGGTAACATTGTCAATCTAAAAAATTTACGGCCCTAGTCTTTCTATCGACATCGTTAACTCA
Source organism: Microstegium vimineum (assembly GCA_022036555.1). NCBI lineage: Eukaryota > Viridiplantae > Streptophyta > Magnoliopsida > Poales > Poaceae > Microstegium > Microstegium vimineum. The sequence goes on along the minus strand of CM039121.1, from coordinate 35,939,766 downwards.
AAATTTGTCGGTCGAGTCTTCGAATATGCTTATAAAAGTAGGGTTTACGTGTGTGTTTATAGGAGTGATTGTGGTAGGTGACAATACCTTGGACAACAAGGCAGCTACGGTAACATCGTCAATCTAAAAAAATTACGAGGCTAGTCTTTCTATTGACATTGTTAACCACAAAATTTGTTGGTCCAGTCTTTGAAGATGCTTATAGAAATATGATTTATGTGTGTACATCTATAGGGTGATTGTGCGTAAAAAATAAGCCCATGATAAGAAAAGGAAATACTTGCAGCAGGGCATCCTTACAGGATCCACTTTTCTTCAAACGTTGCATTCAGCGTTGCACTTGATCTTCTCTACCCACACACATAAATGGCACATATCACCCATTAGGGCTCGCTCGCTGTGCTACTGTCATCCCCACCCACATTCCTTCCTCATCGCCGTGCATGACCATCTTTCACCTTCACCCATTCACTCAATGCACTGCCACCTCTATCCACAATCTTGTTCGCCCATCTTCCTCATTGATCCCTCCAACCTTTGCTTCCTCCCATAAATGGACTTATAAGTACATTCTGCACCTCACTCTTCGGCTTGGGAACCCGATTGCTACTATCCTCGGTTTGAAGTTGCGAACACATGGCTGATAAGTGCCTATGTTGTTTAGTTTTTATGATGAGTGATTGGCCAACATGCAAGTATTTCAGTTTGAGCGTGTTCACTATCATGCTGCGAAAGCAGAAGTTTGCTTGTCTCTTGGCTTGTGTTGTGCAGGTGTCGAGTCCAGAGGCGGTAGTCAATGGCGAGGTAAAGGTCAAGTAGATACGTTCTATGCCGATGGACTGAGAGCGGTGAAGGGCGGACGTGAGGCTTGGACCAACGGATTGGAGTGTCAGAGGACTAGCCGTGGTGGCTGACACTTGACATCAACAAGGGTGAGAAGACATAGAGTAGACCGTGTTGACCAAGTCAAAACGGCGGGCGAGCGAGTAGAGCGAGAAGGCTCAAGATGACTTGGCGCTCGGGCTGTCGAGGACACGGTGACACATGTTGAGTGGTTTCATGGTTTGGGCCACAAAACCATCGGAGGACGGTTTACGGGTTTGGGTCTCAAAACCCGAGGTTTGGTGGTTTGGGCCGCAAAACCATCGGCATACGGTTTTTAGGTTTGGGCCTCAACACCCGGGCAGAGCTTCCGAGGAAGCGCGGCGGCACATGACGGAATCCTAGAGGCTGCATCGAGGCGACGGCTAGTCCAGGTTGGAAGCAAGGTTGTCCCTTCAAGATCAATGAGTTTTGGAGAGTTGGATCGCAATGCTTTAGGGCTAGGTGATTCACTCATGTATCTTGGGGATGTTTTGGAAATATCCAAACGTGTCATTAAATAAGGATGATGGGCCTCTAAGAACCATCACCTTTTTTATTCCCTCATTTCCCCCTTCTACTTTCTAGATCCTCCCTCTGTCTAGTTTTCATGCTTTGAGGTCCGTGGTTGATTTTCCATCATCCGTGTAAACACTTGAATTGAGTTTGTGCGGGAATGGAGGCCCTAACCTCCTCGTTCCATGGTAGGTATGATTTGTGAATCGTGTGTCTCGAATTTCTCGTGTTCTTCGCATTCTTTGCTTTGCCCATTTTTCTCCCAGTTCTTGAATTGATCATATGTTTTGATTTGGGGCGTTGGAGTTGATTCCGCTTGAATCAAGTTATGCTAGGACGTGAGTAGAACACTTCTACCGAAGGAAATCTCTTGATTTCTCACGAGCACATAGATCGAGCAAAATCAATTTCGTGTTCATCTTTTTGGGGGATTTTCCATGTTCATCCTTTTTTCCATTGATTCTCTCCAAATTGAGCGATGATCTCTTAGAGATATCTCCCCACCTACCTTGTGAACATCTATATATACCATGTTTGGTGGCAGTTGGTGTTGATTTGTAAGAGTTTGGGAAGATTTGGGGAGGAGGCGATTTGAAATCGCTGTGTTTTTCGCACTATACAGGCATTCGCGGATAGTCTAGGGTCTGTCCACGGACAGTTCGAGGGTCGATGCCAAGTACAAGGGAGCTCAGCTCCGCTCGGGTGCCCAGGTGCGGACAGTATGGCCCCAAGTGGTGGATAGTCCACGAGTTGGTCTATAGCGTGTTCAAAAAATGTTGCAGGAAGTCAGTTTTTGGGGTTTTGAATGGCGGACAGTTCGGACTCCTAGCACGGACAGTCCAGCCCTATAGTTTCAGCCAAGCAGAACTGTTGAAGATCTTCTGTTGTCGGGGATTTTTGCTGGCGGACAGTCCGACACCAGGGCGCTGACAGTCCGGGACTTCCTTGTGGATAATCCGCCCCCAGACACTAGACAGTCCGAGCCTGTGCTATTTTTGTTAGTTTTGGGTGTTCTCTTTGGGGCTTGTTCGTCGACCTTTCTCGATCATTCCATTGTACCTCTAGGACACTCCTAAGGTATCAACCCATGTGTTGGGTCATGAACACATCGCTCTTCTCGTGTGGTTGTGTCGAGTTGATTTTGCGACAAGGGCCAAAGTTTTCAGAGAAGTTTTTGTTGGCTCCCATTCACCCCCCCCTCTAGTCGTTGTTTTTGGTCCTTCAGCAGTTTGACAACTTGTGCAAGTCGCTGTAAGGTCCTAGTATGGCTAGAGGGGGTGAATAGCCTAATAAAATTTCTACAACAATACTTAACAAAAAGATTAGTATAATAAAAAACTAAAAGCGGGTTTTGCACTAGCACTATCAAAAGTTGCAAACCACCTATCCACAATTCTAGTTACTAGCAAAGATAAATCTATTACACACAAGAGAGCTATATAACTAAAAGAGAATATTAACTACATTAGGAAAGATAGATAAGATACTCTACTTTGCAAAAATGTAATCAAGTAATAGCAAAGAGTAGAGATGAAAGGGTTTTACCGACGTGAAGAGAAGTAGCCAATGAAGCCTCGGCAAAGATATTGACACAATGATTTTTTTACCGAGGTTCACTTGCTTGTCGGCAAGCTAGTCCTCGTTGGAGCGATGCACCTACTTGGTGATTCACATGCTAATAGGAATTACAAGCCTAACCCACAACCGGGTGCCGCTCAATCAACACAAGATAGGGATCTACAATCTATGAGCAATCCACTAGAGATACCTTTTGTGGATCTCCCATGGGGAAGGCTCAAGAACCCCTCACAATCCATCGATCGGAGCTGGAGACAATCACCTTCCTCCGCTCAACGATCCTCGTGGCACCAAGCCATCTAGGAGTCGACAAACTCCAAGAATAATAAGACCTCTCATGATGACGACGAACACCAAGTGCCACTACGATGCATTATGAGTAGCAAATGCACTTGGTACACTCAATCTTTCATGAATGGTCACTCTAACATAGAGAAGAGTGGTGGAGGTTTGCTCAAGCTTACACAAGTGTATGAGTGATGAGAAAGTGCAAGAGTTGAAGCAAGAGCCAGCCACAACAAATATATAGCCCCCACAGAGGTGCTAGCCATTACCTCCCAACAAAGTGTCTGGACAGACCTCCGGACGTTAACCACGACACGTCCGAACCAAAGTGTAAGCGTCCAGACCCTTCACCATGTTTGAAAAAGCCGTTGGCGCGTTCTATGTTACATGTTCGGACGCACCTCCGAACACCACGTAGCAAACCCTCTGGACAAAAGCTCACCGCATCCAGAGAGGAACAGAGAGGTTCCAGAGAGAGATTTCACCTCCGGACCAAAGTCACGTGTCCAGAGTCACACAGTAATGTTCCAGAGAGGGCCAAACCCTCCGGACTGCGTTCGGACCAGGAGTCTGCACATGCTACGTCAGAACAGTAAAGCTAGGTATGCCTCCAGACACAACCAAATTGGTCCGGACCCTAGAAACCGTAGCGTCCGGAGCTTGTTTCTCAGCTCAAAAGACTTGAAACTTCTTCCCAAGTTTCCATGTGCTAACACTAAGTGATCCAACACTTATACATGTGTGTTAGCTTTTACTTAATCATTTTCTTGGAATTAAGTTCATAATTCTCACTAGATCAAATGCATATCCAATAAGATTATGACCTAGTGGCACTTGATAACCATAATCAGTAGCAAGTTCTACCTTCTTGATAGTATGACTATCTATCCTAAATGTGATCACACTCTCTATAGTGTCTTGATCGCTTAACTGAAAATGACTCCTATGTTATACCTTTGCCTTGAGTTCATTTTCATTTTCTATTTCCTCCTTCCAAGTTGGAGCTTTGCCATCATCACCTTGATCAATTGAGCTCCATCACTTGGCTTGTACCAACCTATCTCATATATTCACTTAGAGATACATAGGTTAGCACAAATAAGGTTTCATCAATTACTCAAAACCAAACTAGGGCTTTTACGCGCCTGCATCAAAAGACCCAGATCCACACCTTCCTCTTTGGATCTAGGGATGAGGTTGCAGTCATATGATCTGTGGGATGTTGCATTTGTTATTTTCCTATGTTGCACCAGAAGATTTTTTACATTTTCATGACAAATAATTCAGATGTTTCAGCAGATGATCTCTTATGTTGATGCAACAAAACTAACATAGTTACATAAATGTTTGGTGTCATAGTAAGCAATGATTTTTCATGTTGATTAGAGATGTCTCTTTTCCTTTATTTCTCATATTGATTGGAGATGCCTTATTTCCTAATTTATTTTCATGTTGCAGTAACTACTTGTTGGATGTTGCACTTTATTGACTTTCAATGTTGCAACAAACAAACCAAGATATTTCAATAGATAATTTCTCATATCACTTGTTTATAGGAATTAATAATAAACGTGGGTGTCTATGTGGAAAACTTTTGGGTATGGTGTACTAAACACTGATGAGAACTTAACTTCTTCGGAAACACTCGCTAATTGTTGGCGGTCTTTAACGCCTAAAATTAATCACCAAACCCCGCATAATATCCTCCCATATAAACACCAAAGTGGTATTAGGGTTTATAACTAAATAATTCTATGAATTTTGGTGATTGTGCATCTACAGGAGGACATTTGCGAAAACTACAGAAAACATGCTCGAAATATGCAAATGAACAGAGTGTAAAACCATCATGCACAAGAACAAGGGGAGAAGAGCCCACAAACCAAAGCTTACATGACCAAATTGGGCTCAAACATACATAGACATAGCCCAAGCTCAACATACAACCATCATGCAAGAGGCGGCCATGGGCAGGTGTCAACTGGGGGAGACCGCACACCGACCACCTCCTTGTTCCACATGGTGTCTCCTTGTGGCTCCTCCAAGCCAGTTGCATGTGAATCAAGCAAGTATTCTACCAATAACTGACCGTTCCATTACTATAGATAGATGGGGAAGGGCTCCTCACTGTGAAACACTCTACACTTGAGCATTCCTTCATATTATTAGTAGTAGCGTCCCTATAGGTACTCCTACCTAGTTGTAATAGAGAACATAGGAAGAGAGTTAAGGAGGAGCTGTGTTTGTTAGATCCTCCTCCACTTTGTACCTCTATGGAGTTGACTCGACTTGAGTAATATCCAGGTTCTATTAGGGTATTTCCAATCTTTCTCTTTGACTAAGTTCAAGTCTTACTTTGCTTTACTTATGGGAACTCCGCTCGATTGAGTGCTCTAGTCTAAGGATCCAGACTAGAGTAGTAATAGTTAGCATAGACGTGGTGTCTAGGTTGGTGTTTAACTAAGTTTGTGCCCAATCCCATGTATAGTTATGGTAGCTTAAGAGGTGATAGCTCTGCCCAAGCCTTTGTAATCCACCATGTCCGTATTAGTGTTTTCATAGAGCTTTTGGTAGCCTAACCCCGATCACCCCTTCCCAACTTTTTTGAGGACTGGAAAGGAACTATTGCTTCAAAGTAAGTGAGTTTAGTAAGCCTTAACCTTAGTCATCTATTTGATCTTAGGAAAATCTTAGAAAAGCCCTCTCTACCTACAAAAACACCTTTCTAGTACATGTGCTTGTGGATTTGTCATTTTGCGTTAACAAATACCAATACTAATCATCCAACCACAATTCAAGGTCACCCAATGACCTGAGTTGAGCTCAAATGCAACAATTAAATCTATAGGAAAGCTCATTTGTTAAGTGATCTTTTTCATAGTTTTGAGAATAGATTGGTACCTAATGATATTATCTTGCTTAGGAACATTTGAGAGGATAATTAAGTACTTGTAGAGAGGTTTAAAGGTAGAAAATACCAACAAGAATGTTCAAGCCAAGCCAGATGCCTAGTCTAACTCGAGTTTGAGTTTGCCTCGGCCTTCAGGACCAGTATATAGTAAAATGGATGCCCAGGACGCATACAAACTCTATTTTTGAAAATCCATATATGCATGGAAATATAATTTCATAAACTAACCAATGACTTTGGTTTGACATCCAAATTCCACTAGAGTCAACAGAAATTGTTGTAACAAGTCGTCATCTAGAATTTGCCATGGTGCTGCATCATTGACTTTTGGTCCATTGGGCCATGTATCATCTTAGAGCCCATTAGGCCCTATTTAGAATGCGGGGATATTTCTCGGTTGGTTCATTACTCTTGTGAAAATGAACTAATTTTTGTGAAATTCCTATGTTCCAAACAGACCGTCAGGATGTTGTCAAAGAGGGTGTGCACGACCAATAGACATTATATTGAGTTATCATCACACATGTTAGGGTTTGCGTTGTATGGAAAATGGAGATTAGCCCATTTAGTGTGGATTTTGTTTTTTATGATCATGACCAAATTAGACTCATGTGTTTCTGAGTGTTTGTTTTTGTAGTCTATTAGGGTGCAAACGTGAGTTGGACAAAGGTAGTGTGGTGATCCGAATGATCAACACCTCAAGAAATACCTTTGAAGCATTGTAGAAGACCTACAATATCAAGCAAAGTCCAAGGCACGAAGGTGAACCAAGTCGGGCGCAAAGATTGTGAAAAAGTAAATAAAGGGTGTGAAGGGCGACCGAACACGTCTAGTAGGGAACTCTAGAGCGAGAACACATGTCCATGTCATCGGACACTAAGGCGACCGAGGGCCAGATGCTATGAGTTCACTATTCACAAGCTCAACAAGTTTCAGTGTGGACTGGACACAATAATAGGACGACCTGATGCGCTGGACACAAGAGTCTGGTCGATTCTAGAGAGGCGCAAATGTGACCAGACGCATCTGGTGGCATGTGACCGGACACAATCAGCGTCTGATCAGTTGAACACGCCGAAGGATGGGTGACCGTTGTAAGGGACCAAACATGTCCGATGCCGGAGCAAGCAGCGTCTAGTGGTAGCTAGGATTGTTGGACTTGGCTCCACCGTCTAGTATCTCTATAGGGCTTATAAATAGACCCCGCAACTAGCCATTTGTAGTGTGAAGTGAGAAAACATACCAAGGATCTTAATACATCATTCTAGTGCTCTCCATATCTATAGTTCTTAGTGATACACATGGTGATTAGCGTTGGTGCTTTGTGAAAAGCTTAGGTTAGTTAGACCACCACTTATGTGCTTGCTCTAGGTTTAAAGCCTAGTGTTTAGTGAGATTTGCATACCTCTTAATCAAAGGTGCTTGCACGCACCGTGTTTGTACTCATCGGGACTTGTAGTTTTGCGTGATCACACCAACCACATTTTCAGTGTGGCTGCCACCTATACTATGGGAACAAGACCCGCATTGGTTCAACCGGAAGCTTGTCAGTAAAGACGACGGGAGCGTTCCGAGAGAGGCTTGCCGGAAGGCACACTGGAGACCCATTTGTGGGTGGGGAAGGTCTACGTCTCTATCCATGAAGTTACCAACCAGGAGCTTGGCCCTTGTGGGGGATTCTTTGTGAGGGGCTCCAACAACGACTAGAGGAAGCTTGCACGCTTCTTGATACCCTAGTAAAAATGTCAGAGACGTTGACGAAAGTTTGTATCTCTACTTTGCTCCTTAGCCTCCGCATTTACATTGCTCCCATGGTTGTGAGCTCTACCTTTCCTAGCTTAGTTGATAGTCTAGTTGTTAGGTTTGGAAGCTAAATTGAATAACTCTTTTTCAGTAGAGATAGCACCACAATAGCAAAATCATATTTGCATATTTAGATAGTTTATCTTATTACATAGGTTTTGCTAAGATATAAAAAGAGGCCATAGTTTAGCATAAGTTTTTTAAGTTGTCTAATTCATCCTAGTCTTAGGTGTTATGGTCCTTTCATCATGTTCCTCTATATGAATCTATCTCCAAACAGTTGGTCATAGGACAACAAACCAGTATAAATCTCGTGTCAACTATGATTGTTCTTTGTATCAAACAGATCCCTAACAAACCAAATATCTGCCGGTCTAAAACATCGACAAAAATAGTGAAAACACTTCGAATCTGCTTTAACAAAGTCAGTAAATTGAAACATTTCAAATCGGAAAAAAAACATTAACAGATGCAACAGGACTGGGAGACAGACGTCCTAGAGAGAATATCTTTTATTAAGACATACCCTATCATAAAGTCGGCTAGGATACCCATCTTTTCTTTTTTAAAAAAACAAAACCACCGTGTCGTTCACGTAGTAGTGATAACGCATCAAAAAAAACTCCATAAAACTAGGTAGGTTCATCTCTTTAAAAGTGGCCTAACTGAAACCCGCTGAAACGTGTAGCCGGTTTCTCAAACCCACCGAAGATAAAATGCAATCGTTGGTTGCGCCGCCTTTCCACATCCTACAATCTTGGTCACTGTCCAAACCTGATCTATCTGTGCCGTGAGTGTCAGACCGCCACGTAGGCTCCTACGTCCTTATATATATTAGTTCTGTCTCCGTCGTATAAATAGCTCTCCACAACGTGACATCCAACGTGCAGCGACTTGAAACCTAGAATTGACTAGTAGAGTGTCCGTGCTAACGCTACGATAACTTTCAGAAATGTACATAAAAACAATCAAACAACTATGATTGTTAAAAATTGAAGTAAACAGTGAGATTGAGATTCACACCAAAAGAAGCAGCATGTCACCAATAATTGTTTGCTTAGTCAACCTATCTTAATTGTCACCATGTGACAAAGAACCACAAAACAATCTCAGAGTTACCATAAGAGTGATCCTATATTCTAATAGCTCATGCATATGTCATCGCCCCAAACCCATTTTAGTATATGATTCTTTAGTTCTTAATGAACAAAAAAAAGATACACTTCGGAGCCACAACAGCTTAAACGTAAATGGTTCAAAAAGGAGCTTCCACACGCAACAATTTGGGCTTTATCAACTTCGTGTATCAGTTTGAAACCTAAAGGGCCCACTTGCGCCACTTCCTATCTGCAATAAAATCAAAAGAAACCAATGGCATGTGAAATTTTAGTGCATACTAAAAATAATATTCTAAACATGAAGGCTAATAAAAAGAAAGAAGCAACAATAAGGAATTATTCTAGATGCTATGGGAAAAGTCAAAAGACGACACTCTACGGTCCAACTCCCACACCTCTCCCCTCTCCCCTCTCTCTCATAGACCACATAGAGCTCCACCACAATGTAGGGTCACGTCAAGGCGAGGATGCCGCGCCCGGTCCCTATGCCTCTACCATGCAATCTGTCGAGCCTCGGAAGCACCTCAGGAGCCCCGGTGCCACCACACCCGGCACAAAAAAGGCCATGCTACCCTAATCTTACATAAAGGTTTCCAAGGTGCCTTCTTCAATTAACTCTAATCTATCCGATAGATGTAATCAATTGAAAAAAGAAAGTACAAATAAAAAAACAGCAGGGAGATCTAAGGATTTCGTTGTGCAAATGACTGAACGTGCAATGAGCAATCTTTAATATTAGTGAGGCAAGTGCTAGGCAGTTAAGTGATAAGCTAAATAGACGCATGTATAATCAAAATAGTTAACTGATGACTCTGCAAAATAGCTAATGATAAAATATGTTTAAAAAGTCACATATAATACCTTAAATTCAAAACCCATGTAAATGAAAAATATATATTTGGTCTTCGTTCCTGAACTTCCTGACAACAAAAAGACAAGCAGATGTGAGGCAAGAGCTAGGCGTCAGTTAACTGATCAGCTAAATAAACACAGGCATAATCAAAATAGTTAACAGATCACTCTACAAAATAGTTACCAAAAAAATGTTTAAAAGGGATCATATAGTACCTTAATTTCAAACTTGACAACAAAAAGGCAAGCAGATAATGACATATAAGCAAAACTAACATATCACATATCAGTAATTCAATTGCTTTTTTATAATCTGAAGTCTAAATAGAACAGGAACTATGAAAGATTCATTCCAGAACTTCAGGACAACAAAAAAAGATAATAACAGATACTCTAAACTACAAGGACATACCTAGGAGTACTTTTTAACTAATATGAAGTCTAGATAGAACAGGAAGATATGGAATCCGCTTGCTATGCCACCGTGCTCAAGGCAGCAGCAGCCATCCCTATGTCCATCACGCTGCTGCTCCTAGAGGTACTCCATCAAGACACAGATTAGTAAAAGCAGTTGCCCACCACACGACACAAATCCAGAAGAGGGGTGAGGATCCTTGCGCAAGAACCGATCTGGGCGTATTCTACCTCTTTTTAACGCGTCCGCAGCTAGATCCACCAGTGTCAGGCCCGGGTTTGGCATCTCCTTGGCAGTGACGGCCAGATCCGTGGAGGGCTAACGTTCAAGCACTGACGCCTGCTCTTCCTTGACGAAGATGGCGATGTCTTCCTTGGCTTGCCACGGTCCTCGCGGGTGTTGGTGGCGCCCCTGGCCACGGCGGCGCCTCGGGTGTGCATGGATGGCCTGGGGCGGCAGTCGCGTGGATGGGAGATTGCGCTGGCGGCTGCATCCGGCAAGCAAGGTCCCTCAGTCAGCGATAGCGGCCATACCGAACTAGGGTTGGTTAGCCACGATTCTCAGCCAGGCTCCACCTCGACTCCCCGGGGATTATGTTTCCTTTTTCCCACGGAAAAGAAGGCAGGTGGCCGCGGTTGCGTGGGCGTGGGCATAGGAGGGGTGGGAGAGTGGGAAGCGGCTTCTAACTTTTTAATCCCAGCCGTTGTATCTGTAGTAGACGTGTTGTGAGCCGTTGATCTTAAATGAGAGAAGTGACTTGGAGAAATTTTCAATTATAGTATAGATAGGTCCATATATATATATATAGGGAAAGTATACTCTGTAGCTAGCTATAGAATAGCTAATTCTGTAACAAGGCCAAACCGATCCAGTCATCCATCGCCAGGCGCGCTGGTTAGTTGCCGTGATTACCGTACCTGCATGCTGCGAGCGTTTTGGCCGGAGTCTAGCGATTAATTACCGTCGGATGCAGGTTTGAGTTGCGCTAGCAATTAATTACGTTATTACATGCACTAGCCCATGCATATCTCTGGTGTACGTACGTGGGTATATATACTACTTTCCATCGTTCAAGAAAAAAATATTTACAAAAATTGGCACCAAAATATATTTACGAGAATATGCGCTAGAAAATATTTATGAGATTTTTCTTGAACAATTTTTATGAGATTTTTCTTTAATGATATTTACAAGAATCTGCATTAAGAAGTATTTACGAGAATTGGCACCAAACTATATTTACTAGAATCACACAAAAAAATATTTACGAGAATCTGCACTAGGAAATATTTACGAGATTTTTCTTTAAGAATGTTTTCGAGAATCTACATTAAGAAGTACTTACGAGAATTGACATCAAAATATATTTACGAGAGAATCACAAATATTACGATAATCTGCACTAGGAAATATTTATGAGATTTTTGTTTAACAAAATTTACAAGAATCTACACTAAAAGGTATTTACGAGAATTTGCACTAATAATATTTACGAGAATATCCACTAAAAATTTAAGAGAATTTGTATTAACAAATATTTACGAGAATCTGCATTAAGTACTTACGAGAATTTATAGTAATAATATTACAAGAATCTGTAGTAAGAAATATTATGAGAGAAATATTTCCAAAATTTTGTGTTCTACTTATAGTAAAATATTGGCTCGAATTCTAAATAACAGTATTAGATACAATACACAAAATACAACACGTCATTTCTTCACATTGCGGTCCCCTCTGACCCGAGCATGGCCATCTACCTGGCAAACCTGGCACTAGCAGGGTCGCCGGCGTCTGTGATGACCTGCTCCATGAGCCCATGAGCCTCCGCTCGGCATTCGGCACGGTCGCGGCACGGTCGGACGAGGCTAGGTTGTTACCATTGGTGGTGGGTGGTGTTGACAAAGATGACTAGATCAGTGTTTAATAGTGTCTGGTAAACCGATGTCGCCGTCGTCGTAGCTAGCGCAAGGTCACCGGAAGCAGTAGTTGTACCAGACTCGCGCGACCGCCAGGCCCCGGCACGCTGCCGCCGCTTGCCGCGCCGCCATGGCGACGCAGCACACGCAGTCGGACACCAGGATGTCTCCGTGGCGCTGTGCCGGTCCCTAGATGGCGGAGCTGCCGCCACTAGTGGTGTCCGTCGGCCGTCCGTACTAGGCGGTCGATAACGCGGGCGTTGATGCTGGCCTGCGCCACAGTGTCCACGGCCCAGTTCGGCCACAGCGCAAACAACGCCGTCGCGGCCATGCACCAGCGGGGAAGCAGCACTGACAATGGAGGTAAGCTTGTTTGACTGGTGGTTGTGGATGATGTCGTCTTCCTCCTCCGGATCCTCTTGTTTATATACTATTGAAACGGGGCAGCATCAAGCCGGATTTTTGGGCCAGAGGCAAAATAAAGAAACGTAGTTATGGTTATTAAATTATACTTTAATTGGATGAGCTCTCGGCAACAACCGGTTGAGTCAATGCTAGGCTTATTGGCATTGTCCAATGCGTCTTTTGGGTCCAGATATATATATATATATATATATATATACTACTCCATAGCTGGCTATAAAATATCTAATTCTATAACCAGACTCAAAAGACGCATCGGACAATGTCAATGAGCCTAGCATTGACTAAACCTGTTGTGGCCGAGGCTCATCCAATTAAAGCATAATTTAACAACCATAACTACTCTTCTTTATTTTGCCTCGGCCCAAAAATCCGGTTTGATGCTGCCTCGTTTCAATAGTATATAAACAAGAGGATCCGGAGGAGGAAGACGACATCATCCACAACCACCAGTCAAACAAGCTTACCTCCATTGTCAGTGCTGCTTCCCCGCTGGTGCATGGCCGCGACGGCGTTGTTTGCGCTGTGGCCGAACTCGGCCGTGGACACTGTGGCGCAGGCCAGCATCAACGCCCGCGTTATCGACCGCCTAGTACGGACGGCTATGGAGTAGTAATTCATATATATATATATATATATATATATATATATATATATATATATATATATATATATATATATATATATATATATATATTGTCGGTGTTATGACCCAGGGTTAAGACCATCAACTAGTAAATTTATATATTTCGTGCTCTCTCTTCCAGATATGATGCAAGATGAACACAAGGTTTATCTGGTTCAGGTAAAGAAGACCCTACATCCAGCGGGAAAGGATGACTTGTATTATCTCGCACCCAAAGTGCTCGTACATGGGGGGTACAAGCTGAGTTACACGGGTTTGCTCAAAGTGAGCTGCGGCCTAAGGCCAGCAGGGCTACCCTAGGCGGTAGGCGGTGGGTTGGCGGCTCGAGGGGTCGATCAAGCAACGGGTGTATGTGGTATGAGTATGGGGTCGTCTGAAGAGTGGAGTCTGAAAAAGTCCCCCAGAGGTCCCTTTCTTCTATCTCGGCGTCCCTTTTTATAGACCAAGGGGAGGCCCGAGGGTACAGGGTCCTAAACTGTGGTAGTATGGACGGCGTGTCCACGGTACTGGCGAATATATATATATATATATATATATATATATATATATATATATATATATATATATATATATATATATATATATATATATATATATATATATAATACTCCGTCAGTATTGAGTTGCTTGTTGTATTGACTCCATGTCCACATAGCACGGAGGCAACTGAACTTTGTTTTCGAGATAGTTTGTCCCAGCTACTGTCGTCCGTCTGTCTCTTTTTAGTTTTTAACATAACACCACTACCGAATTGGCAAATAATTTTACACCTAGTAAAAGAAATACCTACAACAGCTATTTGCAAACAAAGATCAACTTTCTGAGCCGACATTTGTTTCACGCCAGAGTGGAATAGTAAAATGTAGGAAAACTACTCTAGCAAAACGCGAGGGAAGCTACTTTAATTAGCGTTTACCGTCAAGTCTCCAATTTGCTTTACCATAAAGGACAAACGTAACTAAAATTACAAGAGATACATACACGAGGGAGTTGTATTCTTTTATGCTATTTAGTCGACCGTAATCTGTATAAATCAATATTTTTCTCTCGCAACAAACTGATCGTATGAATGAGTTGAAGTCGATAGAAACCGATTTAATACCAATCGAATAGAGCAGAGGCGGAACTAGGGGGCGAGCAGGGCCGTGGCCGTCCCCCATCCGTCAGAATGTGTATACAACTAAAAAAAATACGGAAGTGTGACTCTACCCGGCGGACGATGTGCTCGCTCCGCTTCGCTCTGCCCGGCGACCCGCACGCACGCACGACCAGGGTTTTTGTTCACGTTTCGAAACCGGTAACCGCCGGGGGCCGGACGGGCGGTTACCGGTCGGTTTGACCGGTTACCGGCCCAAACCGAACGGTTTGAATTTTGAATTCAAACCCCGCAGTGCAATCGGTTTTGGACCGGTAACCGGTAGGTTAGGGCCGGTTACCGACCGGTTTGAACGGTAACCGGTCCAAACCGCCGGGTAGTTTTTTTTTTTTTTGCTTGAAAAAATCAATTTTTTTTACATGACCTTGTGCATAATGATGTAAATAGAACACACAATTCATGTAAAATAGTGTGATACAAATGGCCAACCCCACAATAATATCATAGTGATGCACTAGCCACAAATTCACGACGGAAATAACGTAGTTCACCGTTGCATCAACAACAAATCGTCCATGGAAATACCTCGTGTTGTAGACATGCGAACATCATGGTCACTACTCACTGGCGTTGCATATAAGGGAAGATCCCGTTTCGGCACCCCTCCTCATACTCCGCGGTGGATATTAGAGCGATACCGCGCGACTGTAGCCCGGCCTTGTACTCTATCCATGATTGGCCCGTCCAATGAGTTGTGGTCTCCCATTCCTGCACTAACATGTTGTAGAAATCCGGGTCTTGTCATTCGTAGACCCATCTAGTGGCCGGCTGCGTGCTGATGTCAGGAACGGGGTAGGTATAACCACCACCGTACGATGTATCACTGTACGAGGAAGAGGAGTACTGTGGCGTGTCGTAGCAATCCGTCGGGTCATACGCTCTCCTCTGCGATTCCGGCTGCCCATGGTCGCGGTCCTGAGTAGCATGTGTGAAGTCCGTCTCGCCTGCAGCTGACCATAATTAGTACTAGTGAATAGGCATAGGCATTAAAAAAATGTCTGTAACAATCCATACCTGTGAAACGAAGTCCACCAGCATCACCAGCACCACTACCACTAGCACCATCTGCAGAACCCTCAGCCCCACCACCACCAACAACAACAGCAGCTCCAGGGTCATCGTCATCACTATGACCGTCTCCACTGTCAGTTGCTGAGCTGCTGTGATCGGACTCCTGGTACCGTGGACTTTGCTCACCCTCCTCGCCATCATCTGTCGAATCATCGCTGGTGACACTCGCTTCCCCTTTTTTTTCTGGCTAGGTCATGTCTGGTATTTTCTTTTCCCAAGATGCGTGTCACCCACATGTCTACGGGCCCAATCACTGATGGGCCCAAGATCGTCGGGGTCTACTTGGTCTCTGTCATGATAAAGAATGAATCATATTATTAAAAGTATGGTTCGTTAGTGTCTAACAAAGTACATCAACGTACCTCACGATATGGGACGGAAGAGGGATGTCTGTTTCTTCATCCTCTTCGTCGAGAACTGGAGCCTGGTTGCATCTGCCATACTCCATCCAGTCTCGAACCGGATTATCCCTTTCGTAAAAGGATACCTGCGTGAACTGGTCAATGAATTCTTCTTCCTCACGCCTAGGTGGTCCGGATGCATCCGCGAGTCGCAGCCAAAGGTTGTAATTCACATACACTAGCTTGTTCAGTTTTTTATGGGACAAGCGATTCCGAACCTTCGTGTGCACCAAAACAAATGTACTCCAGTTGCGCTCGCATCCACTGGAGGATACACACTGTGCAACAAGCCTCAGCGCAAGTTTTTGCAGATTTGGAGTGCTCCTGCCGAACAACATCCACCATTGAGCTGCAAGTGGAACCCATTATGTTAGGTACGCGCTGAAAAAGACAAAAAAATGAGTTGAAAAGTACTCTTACATGGGGTTGTCTTGGGGTCCGTGGCCATTTTAATGGTCAGCTCACTGCCAAACTCCCCAAGGTGTATGCGGAATGATTCTGTCTCCTGTAATGCCAAGACAGCGGAGTGCACATCCGTCATTTTCCCAAATGCTTTCTTGAGGCCAGCAAACATGGTCGGAGTTGGATTGTAACGGTATACAAGCCTTGGGTTCAGTACAGCAGCTACAACATACGATGCACGACAAATTAGCAAATGGTAAATACTCAATATGTAGAGACTGCTATTTTAACAATGGTTGTGATCGCACCTGGGCCCACATGCGTGCCATGGTACACGTCCGCAATCCTAGCATCCATGATAGCCTTGTACTCATGCCATGTTGAGACATTTGTTCCAAAGAACTTCTCCATCTCATTTTTGCACTGTTGGAAGTTGTAGACAACCTCACACAGGTTAGGTCGCCTATCCTGATCAGCAAACCAAAGGAACCTGTAAATTGGTGCCACTGAATCGATGATGTATTTGAGTGTGTCCCACCACTGTATGCTAGACAGCCTTGCGTGAGCATAATGACCTTCCTCGGATTTTCCCCACCTGCTATGCAAGAACTCGGAAGATCCCATCCACTGCATAAAACGATCACGCTTCCGATGGAAGCTCTCCATGAACATGTAGTTGGTCCCAAACCTAGTGGCATTCCATTTGACCAACTCACCACCAATGACTTCCCTCATCATTACATTCAACTGACCATGGTTGTGCAACCAAGCTGAAATGCGCTTGCATGTTGAGATCATACCTGCATGTTCCGGCCTTTTACCAATGTCCTTCAGCATCAAGTTGATGGTGTGTGCAAGGCAAGGTGTCCAAAGAATATGCTTGTACTCGTCGTTCAATCTATGGCATGCTCTCTTGAAGTTGGCGTCGTTGTCCATGACGATATGCACGACATGCTCAGCACCTATCTCCTCAACCACCTTGTGAATCAGCTGCACAAGTAGGCACAACATTTAGTGGAACCGAGAAAACATAGTGCATGTGAACTGGCATAATATTTTGGACGTACCCCCAACAAATAAGATGAATCTTGGCTCCTGTCCGTCGCATCGACTGACTCGTGGAACCACATGACGCCATTGCAATAGATCAAAAAATTGATGACAGTCATTCTTGTCGGGCCCGTCCACGAATCACACATCAACGTGACCCCAAACAAGGGTCACTCCTCCTTAAACTTTGCGTACCGGATCTGCAGGTCCTTCTCGTTATGATCGAGGTACTTCCCGTCTATATCCTTTCCACTGGGTGACGCGATGCGTTCACCTGCAATCGTAAGCGAATCATGAGAATAGAGAAATATACGTAATGAATTGAAGTCTCCAAGTATATGTACTTACCCCACTTCTGCGTCTCCCTGACCGCACTAACAAAGTACGGATTGTCCGCCTGTCTCCCGGGGATTCCTGCAGTATGGAAAAACTTTCCCCAAGCTTTCCCAATTGCGTCCTTCGCGGTCCTTCCCCTCTGCGTCCATGACACTGTATCAATCCTTGTCTGCTAGAGTCCACCCCTCGTACCGGCTGCCAAGTTGTAGTCCTCCACCACCGCAGGGGTCTGCCTCTGTGAACTAGACCTCCGAAACATCCTCTGCAAAGGATTGCCCCCCTGCGAAGCAGTACCACTACCACTGCCACCTCCACGCTCATAAGCGCCTCCTCTCCGCTGCACCCCCTCCTGGTACTCATATTCTGCCCTGGACTGATTCATTGCTGCCTGCAACTGAGCCTCGTACTCGTCATCGTCAAGGGGGTGGTTGCCCTCCGCTGCAGCAGCCTCTCGTGCAACCCTCTGCCGAGAGCGGTCACTAGTTGCCTGCCTAGTTTTGTCGAGATCCTGCTGAAAGTACTCCCGGACGTCTCTGGGCACCTTGCTGCAGTGGATCACCTGCGTCCCGCGCGCAGCCAAATGCTGCTTGAATCGGGAAGCACCACCCCCGGCTTTTTGTTAAGACAGTAGTTGCATTTCCAACCGGGAACAAGATTCTCACCATGCTTCCATACCACGTCTCTGCGGTCTCTCGGCATCTTCCTGCATAAATGGACAACACAAAAAAATCGAACACATGCATCAAATCATACCGCAAATATATAGCAATACAACAAATATATTATATAAAGAATCTAATGGTAGTTATTTACTATAATAAATACTAAAATCTTAGTATATAAATTCAGCTAAATTTAAGACTATTTGATTCAGCACTATTTAAGAATAATATCATCTTTAGGACGGAGCGAGTACTATATTTATTATAAAAAATAGTTTTCAAGGATGCACCTTTTGTTTACCTTAACATATTTCATGGGAATTACATCATGTGTCAATATTGACCCGTACTAAATCCTAAATCCTATATCAATAAAATCCTAAATCCTAAATCCTACATACATCCTAAAGCAAATTCAACAGCAAATCATAAATCCTAAACCAAATAAACCTAACTCCTAGATACATCCTAAGTCAAATCCTACCTAAATCCTACAATAAATATTTTCTACATCATATACTCCATCAATCCTACATCCTATAGCTTATCATAACTAAATCCTACAGCTATAGCAACTACAAATGCAAGGAAATGGAAAAAACAAAAAAAAACCTTACCCAACGACCCGGTCGGTAACCGCGCGCGGGGGGGGGGGTGTCGGTAACCGACGCGTTCGGTCGGTAACCGTCGTCGGAGAGGGCGCGTGGCGGGCTGGTCGGTTACCGACCAAATCCCTCGGTAACCGCCGCCGTCCGGTCGGTTACCGAGGGGCGCGGTCGGCTGCGGGCGGCGCGGGGGCGGAATGGAAGGGGGCGGGCGCGGATAGGGTTTGGGGCGCGGACGTCGCCCCCCCCCCCCCCCCCCCCCCGCCGACAGCTGCTTGAGGCGGCAGGAGGCAATGGGCCGCGTGGGCCTTTAACGGGCCGGCCGGTTTTTTTCTTTTTTCTTTTTTTCAAACTTAAACACGTCCAAAAAAATAGCAAACGAACTCCAATTTGAAAAATTTTTACACCATTGAACTCTATAAATCATGAACTATTTTTAGGAATTTTTTCAGAATTTTTTTAAAAAAAAAATTCAAATTTGAAATTTGAATTCAAACCGCTACCGAAACCGAACCGGTGCAGGCCGGTTTGTCGGTAACCGCCGCGGTTACCGATCGGTAACAAAAACGCTGCGCACGACTCCCAGCCGGCTTTCACCTCGCGTAAGCAAAGCTGGTAGCGGCCCGGCCCTCCCACGTCTATCCCGCACGCGTGCCCCCGGCGCTCCAGCAACCGCCCCGCGAGATCTCGCCCTCACCCTCGTGCTGCAGCCTCCGCTCGCGCCCCCTTGTTGTGCTGCCGCCGCCGTGCTGCCGCCGCAAGGCCATCCCCGACCCTGCGCCGCTGCATCGCCCATCCCCGATCCGCCCTCGACATTCCCTGCTCCTGGACGGAGCACGGAGAAGCAGAAGATGCCGCCGCCGCACACCAGGTGCTCAGGTCTTCGCTGGGCTCTTCATCCGTGACGAGCATCCAACAGGTATGCCCACTCTTGTCTTCCCTTCGTGTTGTGCGAGACTGAGCATCCCAACCCTGGCGTAATTTGTATTCAGATCTGATCTTATTACAAACATATACATGTATCTCTTTCAAAGATATCAGAGGTACATGTGCACGCTCAATGTCCTTTTACTGGATCCACACGGTGCTTTTGTGTGCTTTGATTTAGTGGACTAGAATATGGTCGAAGTAGGGGACTCCTGGTGCTTTTGCGTGCTTCGTGCAGAATACTTTGATGTGTGCCCAGAAATGAAAACCTGAGAAAAGTGGCTGGAGAAAATGAGTGTGACCTTAGTTTACTCCAATGTTCTCATGAGTCATTTTGTTCCTTCAGTTCCTCAAAATCATGATATGCTCTATGCCAGATAGTTGGTTTGCTCTCAAAAAATTCTTTTCTACTCTAAATGATCTGCTGAAAACATAATCAATTTTTGAGCATGGAGGCCTTGCCATTTTTGTAGAAAATAAATATTATAACCAATGCAAGTTCATATTGCTTTATAATTGTAATAACTAAACATTATTTTGATAAATTAAAAAATTCCATTGTTCTTACCCTTTTATTCTTATTTATCTATAGGTGCCAAATTTTAACTGAATTGCACTGCAATGGCTACGCATATTTAAAAGATAAACTCTTATACAAATAGGGCAGCATCAGGATAGGAATATGTGCAAAAGGACAGTGAGGAGTCCCCTACTGTTACTTGAAATATATTGGGGTTCTGGTTGAAATATTAGGAATACACTAGAACCAAAGATGCTCAGATTTTTTTATGAGTGTCTATACAGATGGTTATTATAGGAATACTGTTTCAAACTTAACCTTGAACTATGTTTGTAGATTCTTTTGGGTAGTATCCTATAATGCATTGGGTGGACTTTTCTCCAATCTGAGAGGGATATACTTCTAAAATGAATCTTCCGTCTTGTCCCAAAATTAGCTTCATTAAACTCCTTAGAGAGGAAGCATCATATATGTCAGGTAGGTTGCAGCCAAACAACATGGATTCAGTACAAAGCTGAATACACAACAATAAAAGGCCACACCTAATTTTGGTCAGGTTCAACTTGTTTCTACCTTGAAGTCGGCAGATGCCCCTAGGAAGCAGTTGAACAAATTGGCAACTTCATCTCTAAGCCTGCACCTTGGGCATCACACATTTTGATATTCCCTTGGTTGGCATGCGGCCCATTTTCTTACCTGATGGACTGATATCCTTCTATTTTCATTGCTAATGTTGATTTGCTTCGATCTATTGCGTGCATCTCAAAAAAAATTTATGTTTTTCATATTATATGATCGGATGTAGTTATGGCAGCCATTATAAGCTCTGGTGTTGCTACACATGATTCAGTTACCACATCAACCACCCTTCTTGTGCTGCAAGGCACACAACTTTGAGACCTGTGAGGATGTCTGTTGACTCACACAAGAAATACAACAGGCCACCAAAAAAGGGTCATCCTGAACTCACATCTCCAATGTCCTTAGCGCAAGTAGTGGAGACCTTTGAGAATTTTGGTGTATATCCTGAGATCGACCAGTGGTGAGATAGACTCAGGCAGTGGTTTTCTTTAGTTGTGATGAACCCACCTAGGTGCACATTTTTGGGATTCCTTTTGTGATGAACCCACTTTGGTGAACATTTTTGGGATTCCTCTTACATTTTTGTGATGAACCCACTTTGGCTATATCACTATGCCATTTATATTGGTTATCTTTCTTTCAAATATTTTTTTCATGTGCACTTTGTCACAGGTTAAGTAGACAACAGACACTGTTGGGCTTCAGTTACTTGCTAAGTTGGAAGCCATCCACCAAGAACAACAGCACGAGTTACCTTGTATCCTCTTGGTGGATGAGGATGGGGTCCTTAATTAATTATGCTCTGCACACTTGTCCTTCAGAACAGTAAAGGCCAGTCATGCTATCCGGATCCTTCAAGTTCTGAATTAGTTATTTCACAACCTGGAATAGAACATGTATTGTAGTATCTTATAGTTAGATGGAATAAATCAATTTTAAATAGAGGCAAGTTCTGGTTTGGGTTTTTGTTTGAGAATACAATTCACATCTCTTGCTCTATCTAATATATTTGCTTGAGTAAATTTAGGTATGTTCTACTAAATATTCTGTTGCAGCCATATATATATGTTTGGTGTTAATCTTTCACTCTTATCACTCTAGAGTCTGAGAGCAGTAGTTGGATCTCATTTATTCATGGTCAAATTGGTTACAGTTGTAAAACATCTGCAAATGTTTGCATGTGACACTAAATACCTTCATCCTTTGGTGGTTTGCCTGTTCTTTTCTTGTTGCCCTTGTTGACCAACCTGAAATTCTCTAGGTGCTCCCTAACAAGGTACTGTTTTAGTTTTCAATTCTAGAAAAAACATGATTTGTCTATTAGTAAGCTGGATTATTATAGAAGGCATTAACATTACAGATTGATTTATCGATTGTCACTTACACTTCGGTTCTCTGTTTTCTATGGCCAGTGAGCTAGATAATAAATCAATGGTGCATTTGACTGAGAAGGCGGTGCCTAATGAACTTGGCTCTCATTATTGAGTTAATAATATCTATTTGATTTCCACCTCTGGGAACACTAATGTGTAGTATATGAAAGTTCTTTGGTGCTTCATGCTTGCTAACTCTAAAAGTTTGTTTGTGTACATGGTATCTGCAGTTTTCCATTATGCACTTTTATATCTTATCAGACGTCATTCTTGCATGCTGAAGGATCTTCTAAAAAAAGAGTTGTGTTGTGATATTTTGTATTTGTTTAAAGTGGAACACTCAAAGCTATTTTGATTGAAGTAGAACATTCAAATTTTATTGCAATTAGAGCTACTATGGACAAAGTGTCGGTCTATCATCCTCCACCTTGACTGTTGTTGGGTCACATTGAGCTGATTAGATATGGTTTCGTTCCCGGGCACTTACCTAGTGTATATATATATATATATATATATAGATAGATAGATAGATAGATAGATAGAGAGAGAGAGAGAGGTATGTATATGTGTATATATACATATATATGCATGTATGTATATCCGGCAGGCGAGTTATTGTATATATACATATATTATGTATGTATATATACATTTTGTCGGTTCTCGTATTTTGTCTAGCTGGAACCGGCCCCTCCTTTTTCGTTCTGCTGGTTCCGCCACTGGAATAGAGCCTCAACATCCTGTCATAAAAATCAAGTGGACTGAAGTCTGAAAAACAGCTAACCCATGCCTACCTGGGAATTGAAATCATTACATTGCAACGCAAGAGATCTTCCTCCACAATCTCGTTCATTTCCAATATGTGCTAATTAACATCATTATCTGCCAAAGGGCCTCTAGTCTAGTTGGTTAGAGGAACCTAGCGGCACTCCTCGGGTCCTGGGTTTGACTCCTTGTTGGAGCGAATTTCAGGCTGGGGTTAAAAAAATCTCCTCGTCTGTCCCATGGCCAAAGCACAGGTCTAAGGTCCGGCCCGGTCGTGGTCGTCTCACATGGGCTACGGTACCGGGTTCGGGGGTTTTCTGGACCTGCGTGAGAAGGTCTTCTTAATGCAATGTTCGGGGGCTGTCTAAACCCCCCGGGTCCAGTTTTAACATCATATCATCTATCAATTCTACAGAAAAGATAAAAGAAAAAAAAAACATCACCAACATCATCTATCTACAAAATTTGCTCACTAGCTAGCGACGCTTATATATATACAAACAGATGGATAAATCCAGGTTGCATATGGTCGACAAGATAATGTCCGAAATTCTAAAAATTAGAACCGCAAACAGGATAATGCAGCATGACACGTTTCATGTTTCAAGATATTCTTAACTAACTGAATCGTTTGCCATCTTTGTGTTTGCCTTCTCCCATCTACTAAAATACATAATCTGATGCTGTCCATGGAAAAGACCTCCAGCTATTTAGTAGCTGAATGCACAATTTGGGCACGGCTCTGCTAGGCTGCTAGCTGCCCAAAAGGACATCTGGGGAGAACACATATACTTCAGATAAATGAAAAAATGGCCAAGATATTGTCACGTCGAACTAGTCCTGCAGAGTTGTGACTTGAGAACTTCCCGCGGATCATTTATTTGTACCACATCCTGAGATCGATGTTGTGGCTCATGATGTTAACAGTAGATATTTCCTCGTGCAGATATTTTTTGCATTGAGCAGAACTGCAGAGTTATTATACTCCTATTTCACATCAGTCAGTAGTTTTCAGCTTCACTCTTGTTTACCACTGGGGACTTTTACTTGCAGACTGCAGTGGTGACTGGTAAGAGACATGAGCAGCAGCAGCAGCAGCTCATGGGTTGCCTCATGGGTTGCTGCTCCTTATGGATAGGTATCATGTTATTGTCCACTTGCTCTGGATGCCTCCGGCCCAGTTCTGCCTAATTCCCATGTCCCCATCATCACCCAAATAATTTTGCTCCATTTCATCGGTTTCTTGCAATCTTTATCAAATCTGAAGAATACCACAAGTCAACTTCAACAGGACGAAGAATCCGGTGGGGCCGCCGCAGGTATGTGTTGGTACACAGAAATACGGAAACCTGCTGATGACTGCAACAGTTCACTGTTTATATAATAACAAAATGGAATTAACGAGATGGCCGTAATGACCCCCTGAGTGTGGCTGATTTGCTCGTCAAATAAGGCATGTTTAGAATAGACAGGTTGTTTCAGTAAATTCTTTGGCTTCAATTGAAGTCTGTACTGAATCGTAGTCCTCCACTTTCAAACATGCATGTTATTCTATACTCCCACCATCAGTCTATTCAAAAACAATAATGCAATTCTCGTTTTCTTAAAAAAAACAAATCATCAAAATCTGTAAAAAATCACTAAAATTTACAATATCAAATAGGTAATATTAGAATTGATTATGGAATACATTTTCATTATAAACCTATTTGAAAAGATAAATATTGATATCGTTTCTATAAATTTATAGTCAAACTTAAGAAAATTTAACTTGTCATATAAACCTAGAATTGCAAGACAGAATGCATGCCAATTATTTTGGTTTTATAAGACTGAACTGTATATTTACTTATTTATTTAGCGGACACAGTGGTTGTGATGAAATTAGACCTGGCACATAATTAGAATCAGCAAAGATAAGCGAACCATGTGTTATCCATTAGCAC
Source organism: Microstegium vimineum (assembly GCA_022036555.1). Classification (NCBI taxonomy): domain Eukaryota; kingdom Viridiplantae; phylum Streptophyta; class Magnoliopsida; order Poales; family Poaceae; genus Microstegium; species Microstegium vimineum. The sequence goes on along the minus strand of CM039121.1, from coordinate 35,914,643 downwards.
GGATACACCAAAAAGTATCCATGTTCATAATTTAAATTTGAGCTTGTATTTGGAAATTTATAACCTTTTCACATGGACTTGGGTAAGCAAACTTACATCAAAATTGTTGGTTTCAAATAAATTTACAACTATGCAAAAAAAAACTTCAAATCATTCACTCAAAGTGTTAAACAATAAAGATAAAAAAGAATAAAAGCTCTTATTGCTATTAGCAGTGAAGTATATGTAAGATGGTAGAGAGGGCAATTAGTTTTACTAGCACAAATGGGCGCGCTACCGCTGCACCGGTTTTAGAAGGAGAAAAAAACTACAAAAAAAGAAAAAAAATAAAAAAATAATGAAGAACAGTGCTATCATTTTATTTTAAAATATCATATGAACAATACTTTATGTCTATGTAGTGGTTGATAGTGTTTCTTGACCCTTTGATACTTGATTGTTGGGTTAGACACAAACATCTTTTGGGTGTGGTCTATATAGAGGTCAATAGTGTTTCTTAAACCTCGGACACTCGGTTATTGGGTCAGACATAAATATCCAATATCATGTACTACCGTAAACAATGCTATAACGACTATAAACGCACGGTTTTATAACCATAAACACTCGATTGTCATGAACATAGGATCTTAATCAAATAAAACTTATAAAGCAATAGAAAAATATTAAATAAACAAAACAAAAAAATAAGATGAATCCTAAGGAAAACAAACCAAAAGATTTCAAAGGAAACAAAATAAACATAAAAAATAGAAAATTGTTTGAATAATTAGACTATTATTATTTATGAATAATCAATTTATACCAACTAAATACAAAACTTACCTTTAAACAGAAATAGCAAATTATAGTTTAATAGAATAAAATATGACAAACTTCTCCCTATATGATCCGACAATGTGTGGAGTAAACAACCAACATGCGTAGGGATATGTTATGGCTGTAATTTTCATGCATGAAGAGATCAAAATTCACATGCATAAAGATATCAACATTCCATGCTTCGCATGTCCTAATCTAGGCTCTCAAAGTCTAATCATCGGCGAGGAACATATAGCTATAAACATAGCTCTCGGCCACAACAAAACCTAGATTCACTCACACGCAGCAAATAAAATATCAAAAAGAGCAACATGCGTCAAATCGGATGACAAAAAATAGTATCAGAACCTGAGAAAACACGTGAGAGCTGCGACTATAGCGCACGCTGGCCAGGTCGGCTGAGGAACAATTTATCCTTCGTCGCTAATGAGTATCTATATTGTACATGTATAGAATACTCTATCCGCTGTGTATGCTCATAATACGTGCAAAATAAAAGCAAAAGAAAAAATAGAGAGAAATAAAAAATATGAACCCAAAAAAGAAAAAGTCATGTCAGCTATAACGACAGTAGTGTCGGGCAATGCGGATGTAGCGGTGAGGCCAACCCGGTTGAGCAATAATTTATTTGTCGTTAATGAGTATGAGTATCTATTGTACATGTACTTGTATAAAACACGTTATCCGTTGTACGGTCATAACACATGTAAAATAAAAATTAAAGAAAAATTAGAGAGGAACAAAATTGCTAGAAAAAAAAAAGAAACAATAAAAAAGAGGAAAAAGGAAAAATATAGAAAAAGGAAAAAAGTCACGTCAGCTACATAAGTGCTACAGTACCCCCGAGGTGCTCTCCAGGCTCCATTTTACAAAATTAAAAAAAAATCAAAAAGGAAAAAAGGATAATAAAAAATTTTAAAATAAAAAATAAAAGAGAGAAAAAGGTCACGTCGGCTACAGTGTCTGAGGGGCTCTCCGGGCTCCCTTTTATTCGCGGTTAAGGAAATATCATATATCATATGTGCGACGATAAAGACAAATGAAATAACACATGTGTAAGTTTGAGGGTGACCTTAGGGTCCTTGTCTTTTTGCTAATTGTTTTTTATCTACTATGTGTGTCATCTTGTACCTAGGGATGCGAGCATAAGATATTAGCTAAATTATTTTCCAAAGGTAAATTTAGCTGTTACTAAAAGAAAAATATCTCCAACAGACTATAAAATAACTCTTCAAATTTAGTAACTTCACATTTCACCTTATTCGCTCTTTAGTTTTGAATAACCTACCTCACTAGTCATCCAACATTTTGGTTTTACAGAGTTTCTTGATGTACTCTAGTATTTGTTTATCAAATCATATTTTTGAGAGTAGCTAAATTAGTAAATTTGGCTCATCTTTTTTTGTATCTATTGGAGATGCTCTAACTACTTCGGGTCTTTGGATTGATCCAAAAACTTGCTCAAATGAACTAGAATGGCATTTCAGGCAATCTGAGTGGACATAGAAATGAACTAGAACATCATTTGAATATACCATCCTCTGCCCTAAAATATAGATCGTTTTCGCGTTTCTATGTACATAGCTTTTGATACGCACCTAAATATACGATATAGATATACAATTAAAGTTGTGTACCCAAAAAATCTAAAAGTGTCTATAAATTAGAACCAAGGATATAAGGCCTTCTTTGGAACACAGGATTGAGGAAATATAGGAATAGGAGAAACATAGGAATATGATAGGAATGTATATGTAAAACAAAGGAATGAAAAACATAGGAATTTTGTTGGAATGGGTGTTTGGATGAGTGTAGGAAAAATATAGGAAGCAATAGTATGTGTTAATCAATACAGGAAGTATTAGCTTCTATATCAAGGTAAGGTACTTAATTTGCATGTGGACTAGTACTGCACATCCGCATCCAATCCCCTCTCTCTGCTGTCATTGGCTTGTCATTTACCTCGATCCTACGTACATGTGTTAGAAAAAAGAGATGGGAGTGGATGCTTTCTTTCCTATGTTTCACCCATGAAATAGCTTGTAAAGGAAATTTTCATGCAATTTTCCTATGCCTCAATCCTGCCAACCAAAGGGCACTACAGTGTCAATTCCTATAGCAACCAGAATCCTATATTTTTCCTCCAAACTTTCTACAATCCAAAGGGGGCCTAAATTACATGAAGATAAAAGAACTTTTAGTTAGCTTTTATAAAGTTATTGCAACCACCAATGAATATCCTAGATGTGATTAATTTCCAAACCAAAGAGTAATTTGCATGTAGATGAAAGAAATTTTAGTGAACTTTTATAAAGTTATCGCAACCGCCAATGAATATATATTGATTTGCCCCTGGCAATGAGAGGATATAAACACAAACTTAGTTAACAGTAATTTCACTAAAAAAAAGCTATTTGTTTCAACGTTTTTATCCAATGGCCCGTCATATCACAAAGGAGTAATGTTACTTATGTTTGGGATATCCAACCCATAACATAACATCGTGAATCGATCCGGTCCCATAGGTCGTGGTTCCCATCTCTCTCGGAGCGGTAATTGCTCCCGTCGATATAACGCCTTGCGCCGCCAACCAAAAAAAAAACTTGTATCTAGTTTGCGTTGCCAGCACTAGACCAAACAAACACCTAAGTCACTATGCCTAGGTAAGAGAAACAGCACCCAAGTCACTATGCCCAGGTAAGTGAATGTGTAGGTGCCAAAGCTGAGGTCAATCATTGTCAAAAAAAAAAAAAGATGAGGTCAATCTTTAGCTCCAAATCCGTGTGCCCTTTTTCCAGATCCAAATCCGTGTGCTCAGTGCTCACTGCTCACTGCCACTCCAATAGCCAACCGCACCATTCGTGGCAACAAAAGCCCCCCCTCTCTCGTCAGCCTTTCTCCATCCATGAGCAGTGAGCACATGAGGATGCACACCACCAAACCACAGTAAACTAATCACTTAATAACCCTCGCTCTAATCGCCGACATGATGACGATCCACAGCTATACAAAGCCTCCTGAGCATTCGAGACCACCAATACGAACCCCACCATTACTCCCCAAATCCCATTACACTACAATTCCCTCCTCGCTACCAGCAGAGCATACCCAAGAAACGCGCGCCACGACGCCCTGCTTTTGCTCTGCCTTGGCATCCCTCATCAGGTAGCTGAGTGGCAGCAGGCAACTGAAGAGCGTCATGTCCACGGTGGACGCGCCGCCGTCGTCGTCGCCACCGGGGCACCGCGGGTGCTGCACCTCCGGCGGGACGCTGGAGCTGGTGGGCGCGTTCACGGCGGTGTGCCTGGTGCTGTACGGAGTGATCCTGTACATGAACTACCTGTACGTGCGGTGGAGCGGACGCGACGGCGTGCACCGGACGACGGACTCCAGCGCTGCAGGGCTGCCCGCACGGAAGAGAGCCCCCGGCGGCGGGATAGACAAGGAGGCGCTGGCGGCCATGCCGGTGTTCAGGTTCAAGATGGACGCGCACGGCGGCGGCGACTCGCCCATGGAGTGCGCGGTGTGCCTGAGCGCCATGCAGGATGGGGATGCGGTGCGCGCGCTACCCGGATGCCGGCACGCGTTCCACGTCGCCTGCGTCGACGCCTGGCTCTGCGCGCGCGCCACCTGCCCCGTGTGCCGCGCGCGCCCCGCGCTCCCGCCGCCGCCGCAGCTGGTGCCCAAGCCCGGCGCCAAGGTGGCCGAGTCCTCCGGCCCGCAGCCGGACCTGGAGAGCCAAGTGTAGCCCCCGCGCGCGCCACGGCGAACTGCAAAGGTAGGTACTAGCTCGTACGAGTAGCTGTTGCTTTCTGCTCCATAACCGCAGCCTTCTTCTTGGAGTGAGAGAGCAGGCGAGTGATTAGACATAGACACCCCGCAAGAGGAGTACATGTAATTCCGCTTGTGCATTCTTTGACAGTGAAATCTTCTCTGCATGCATGGTACTGCCAGTTCGAATTTTACAACAGTTTTTTTTTTTTTTTTTTGCGTTGCATTGGAACTTGTTTCTCAGCTCAGTTTCTGTGTCGAGTTCTCTTGTGAAAAAGGAACAGTATGTCAAGCTTGCTGTATTTCTCTTTGTGTTCCAGAAAGCATCCTGGTCAATGGTTGTTCTCCAACTTGGTTCCCCAAACCTTTTCTAAACTATCTATACAATTAGCCCTTAGCCCCAGAGATGTGATTTCATGAATCTTACTCAAATCCCATTATTCTTCAATCAAACCCTTGGAATCATTTACTGACTCAGCACTGGTAACTGCGCAATTATGTGGCGTAATTAATCAAGCAGTTAGCTTTCTGCATCCTCTGCATAATCAGGTGGTGGTGGTGGATAGCTGATCCAATGCCGGGTTGAAGGGGACATTGCAATTCTATTGGCTGATGAAATTTTTTTAGTACCTCGTTCGCATCTTGTGGCCAGAAATCGATGAGATTGAGGCATCAGCAGCAGCAGCGACATCAAATGCTTGTTTTTCCTAGTGTACGGCGCCATAGGATACTCTCGAGGCATTCTGACAAAACAGTCTTTTTACGCACCAAGGACATTTCATTTTTTTTCATCATTGAATAATGGATCCGGGACTATCCTATTGCTCGGTTAGGCTACGCCAAACATTTTTTTTTTAACTGAATTAGCAGTATTATGTTTTGCAAATTCGTCCAATTTGTTTGGATAGGCACATTCCTGGAGTCGTACTGCCCAATCCGATAGTTTACAACTACGGATGGCAGTTGACGTGAATGAAGAACATGTAGCAGGAACTAGAAGTACAGTACTACGTACTTTCTGTACGGGGGTGTTTTAGTTCAGCTTTAGTCACTGTCACATTTAGATTTGGGACACTAATTTAGAGTATTAAAAATAGACTAAATACAAAACTAATTATATAGATAGAGACTAATTTACGAGACAAAAATATATTAAGCATAATTATTTCATATGCTAATGATGAATTAATTAGGCTTAGTAAATTCATTTCACGAATTAGTCATGGCTTATGTAATTAGAATTATGATTAGCTAATATTTAGTTCTTCTAAGAGTATTAGAACACCCGATGTGACGTCTCTTAAACTTTAGTCACTGGATGCATCAATTTTTAATATTGACTAGCAAATATGTACGTGCGTTGCAACGGGAGTATTTTGTATGGTAACTTAGATCACTTGTGCTTAGAAGATTTTTTTTAACGATCGAGTCATGTGTTTGAGTTCATTTTAGAATCAGACTTTGTACTATGTCTGGTTGCGTATTACCATAACTATTGTATGGTCGAACACACTGTAATCCATTTGATTTTGGAATGGTACTCTATGTAATATATTTTTTAATGGCTTTGTACTATGTTTAAACATTTCACTCTAACTCGTATTCACCGGAGTGATTTGGTTTGTCATATCTCTATAGATGGTTCTGAGCAATGTCAAATAAGAAATATCCTCCTTTAATACTAAAAAAGAAAAAAGTAAGTGTATTCATATATTGCAATTGCAATGAAATCATTCTACTTTTGCTACAATTTGTACCTCAAACACGCCATGGATTGATCAAATTGCACCAAAGTACTCTCTTCTTTAGAAAAAACAATATATTTCTATGCGTATTTGTTGCATTGTTGCTATGATTAGTGCATTATTGTTCTTGAGGTAGAAATCAATTTTTTGCTTATTAAATCCTCTAATAACAAATTGATTTGTAAAATTTGATGCAAATTTAATCATAGTATGTTCGGAATTTTTATATATTTTAAATTATATATGTGATCTAGCCTGAGGGGATTTTGGTTTTTTCTATCTTTAGGAGTGAAGCTAATTTCGATTGGTATTTTCAAACGTCTATGCCTAAACAATTTCGATTAGAGTATAGTCTTAAATTAAGAATAGGATACAACATTTCTTATCATCCATAAGGGTGTTAGCAACGTTATTAAATAAAAAAATGGTGAACCATCACGAAAGATAATATGGTGTGGTGGTAAGTCTCCACCCTTTCTAATGTTGAAGTGCACGGTTTGAATCCCACATGTTGTAAAGAATTTTTTGGATTTTTCCCAGACCGATTGTTGCATTGGGCTATGGGTGGGCGAGAACTGGTGGCGGTAGTGGGCCGTCGGTGCGCCAGGCGGGAGTTTGGAATAGTTGCTGGAGTGGGCCGTTGAGTAAGTTGGCTAGACCCGATGCAGCTGGGGAGTGGGCCGGAAGAGTGAATGGGCTATACAATTAAGCCAAATTAGAATGGGCTGGACGAAAAAAAAGAGGCTAAAATTTTGCGTCTTTATTATTAGATATAGATATAGATGAAGCACATGCATCAATTTGTAATACTGATTAAGCAAAAATGTGTACCAAATTTGCGTAAGAGGGAAGAACTACTCATACCTTGGCAGAATATGCCTCGGGTTTAAAAGAATATATTGCCAAATATGGTAAAACCTAGCTACCTAGATTTGAGTCTCTAACTTGATATATGCACACGTTTTTTATGTTCATGCCACAAGTTTCCCCTAATATCTATCGTTTTCGATGTTCATGCTACAAATTTGACTCAATTTCTAAAAAAAATATGTGCAATATTTGTACCTCCAAATAAATTTATTAAAAAACTAGATTCAAAGGTCTTTCTAATATTATGTACCATAAATATTAATATTTTTAATATATATTTTGTTGAAGTTATTTTTAGGAAGGTGAAAGTGATAGATATTTTAGGACGGAGGGAGTATAGTAGTATGTACTTACTTTCTATACTACTACTTGAATACAGTTAAAGTACTTCACGTTTGACCAGATTTCTAATAAATAATATTCACATTTATGGCTTCAAATTAATTTATTATAGAATACATTTCGTAATTAATCTAATGATATTTATTTGGTATAAAAAATATTTATACTTTTTAATCTATAATTGATCATTTTGATATATACTAGACCATGACATTGTTCTACAATAGCGTTCTTTTAGGTACAAAGGTACTAAATATAAAAAGAAATAGCATCAATTTGTAATACTCATGAAGAATAGGCATCAATTTGTAATACTCTGAAGCAAAAAAAATATACACAAAATTTGCGTAAGAGGGAAGAAGTACTCAAACCTTGGCAGAATAGGTATATCACGAACTAGGCCTCGGATTTAAAAGAATATACTGCCAAGGTAAAACATAGCTACCTAGATGAGCTCTCTAACTTGATACATGCACTTAAATTTTTGGGTAATTCTCATTTAATAGTAGGCTACTTTAATTTCTAGAGAATAACACTGTATCATGACTTATAAGTTAAGTGAACAAGCTATGTTGTTGTCAATCTTAAGATCTGATCACCCGATTGAAAGTCCCTATGTGATTTTGGTAATTGAGTGACAACCTAGGTGAACTAATATGTGTTTAAGTGATATATATATATACACACAAGAGATTAGTTCACAAGGGATTGTGTGATGAAGGAGCTTATTGCACATGAGACATGACATGAAGTCATGTGACCAAGGTGGAGAAGATCAAGATGAGGCTTGGCTTGATGGACCGGTTGCAAGTGTGAAGGGCAAGTGAGTGATGCTTAGCGCCGATGGACCGATACAACGGTGAAGAGCAAGTGTGGTTAAGATCGATGAACCAATACGGCCATATGATGATATGAAGTGGATCATATCATTTGATGATAGGTTGGTGCATATATTGCATCAACATTGGAGAAGTAGATGGAATGGAATGTGCAAGGCAAAGGTATAACTTGTAGGGCATTTCATTTCACCGGTCATAGGTGTGTAGAGAAGTATATGATTGGGCTTAGGATAGATGGTCGTACTATCAAGAGGGGCAAACTTGTTTGAATATCGGTCATCTAGTACCACTTGAGCGATCTAACATTGCGATGCATTAGGATCGAGTGGCGCGGTGAGAGCAAGTGAAAATCCTTTGAAAATGATTGTGAAAATGCTAACACACATGCACTTGGTGATGTACACTTGGTGGTGTTGGCACATTTGTAAAGGAGGAGGTGTTGGAGTTGAATTGAATCAATTCGGAGAAGAGAAAAATGTTTTTCGGTATGCTCCTAACACTAGAGTGACTCTTAGAATATAATACTGCTTTGATTCATTGTGACATAGATCAAATGGATATGAGAGATGTGTAGGCCTCTGAGTTAGCTTTTCAAAAAGTCTAAGATCATCGAAATCGGAGTTCGGAGCTAAGAGATATGGACGTTTCCGTGCGGACTGTGTTGGTCCGGACGTACTGTAGCAGTCCGGACGCAGCGTCTGTAAAGGTCCGGACGCGTCTGTAGCAGTCCGGACGCAGCGTCTCTGAAGGTCCGAACGCGTCTGTCCGGACCCTAGCGTTCGGACTAGCGTCTGGAGCCCTCCAGAGAGCCGTTAGAGAGGGGAAAACGGCTAGTTTTCCCCCTTCCTCTATAAGTAGACATGATGGCTGCCCTTGGCCGGTTGTGGAGCACCCTTAGGCCTTTGTGGCTTGTGTTGGTGTGCTTGGGAGCCCTCTAACTCACATACACTTGATAGTGATTATCCGATTGTGTGAGAGAGTGATTTCTAGTGCGTTGCATTGCGAGTTTGCATCGAGTGGCACTAGGTGATCGTGTTGCAAGCCGGTGGTGCTTGTTACTCTTGGAGATTGCCACCTCCTAGACAGTTTGGTGATCGTGGCTCCGTCGAAGCACGCCAGAAGCTTGTGCGTGGCTCCGGAGAAGTGCTTGTGAGGGGTATTGTGCTCACCCCGCAGAAGATCGCGAAGAGCAATTCTAGTTGAGCGTGTCATTGAGCTACCCTCACTTGTGGGTAGATTCTTGCGGTGCCTGAGTTAGTGGGCTAGGCTTGTGAATGCCTATTAGCCGCCGAATCACCAAGTGAGTGGTCGACACAACGGGGACTAGCTTGGTGGCGACCAAGTGAACCTCGGGAGAAAAATCACCGTGTCAACCTTGTACATCTTCTCGGTGGTTTGCATTCTCCAAATCACTAGCTTGTATTTACTTTCTTATACTTGTGCTAGTGCTTTGTTGTTGCTCTTGTAACTAGTTTAGCTTGTGTAGCTTGCTTAGTTACCTTCTAGCTTGTGTAGCTTAGAAGTAGTGTTTGCGTGGCTAATTGGCTTGTGTAGCCTTGTTAGTCACATTTGCTTAGTTTGTGTATCTAAGTAAGTTGAGATCTCTAGTTGACTTATGTAGTCTTGCTAGAGAGTATTGCTAGTGAGTTTAGGTGCTTTGTGCTTTGCTTACTAGTATGTGTAGGAGCTCCCGGTGTGCTTAGAGTACTAGTTGCTTAGGTTTGTGTGACCTTGCAACCTAGCCTTGTTTAGGTGAGCTTTCTAGCTTGGCACCTTAGTTAGCCCAATTAGTATATTTTGCTAGGTGCTAAAGTTATAGATAGAGGGGTGTAGTCTTGGCTAGACCGATAGTTTTAATTCCGCATTTGTTTCGGTTAGCCGTTGCGCTTAATTTTTAGAAAGGACTATTCACCCCCCCTCTAGTCCGTCATCTCGACCCTTCAGGTGGAATCAGAGCTTGGTCTCTCATTTGTGGTCTTTACCGACCCGAGAGGATGGCGACTTATGGGCTAGATGTTGAGTGTCCACATATTTTTTATGGCACACACTTTGCACGGTGGAGAAATTGGATGTCATGCAATTTTAAGTTTATTTCTCCCCAAATGTGGTGGATCGTTGATGTGGGTCTCTCTTGTGCAATTGAGAGAAAGGATACAACTCAAGCCAAAAGAAGTGCCTACATCTCGATTGCCAAGCTACTAACATTCTCTACCATTCTATGAAATATAACATCTTTGGTGAGATCATGGACATGAAGAGCGCTCATGAGATTTGGACCTATCTCATTGAAATATATGAGACGGTTTCAAATGATGATGATGATGTGTCCAAGTTGGTGGCACATGAGGATGTTGAGCATGACCGCATCTCCGTGGTTGTGGAATATTGCTCCACCTCATGGTCAAGTGATGAAGATGATCTACCTACCACAAGATCACTTGATAAGAATGATGAAGGCTCAACCTCAAGTGTTGCAATTGATGATGCTACTCCAAGCACACTTGATGATGATGATGATGATGATGCATGCATGCATGCTCGGGCTATGAGAGTGATGCCTCCACAAGCTCTTCTACCTCATCACATTGCTTCATGTCACATGGTGACACTAAGGTATCAATTGTTAATGTGATTGTAGATTGTGATGACCCTAACTTTGAGCTTGTGTGCAAACTCTCTAAAGCTTTAGAAAATGAGTTAAATAAAACAAAGAAACTGAAAGATGAAAACTCACTTCTAAAGAACTCTTGTGAAGAACATAAGCACTTACTCGATGTTCTTAAATTTTCACATGAAGAACTAAAACTTGATCATGAGGAGCTTCGTGTGTCTCATGAAGACTTAGTTCACAAACATGGTTCTCTCATTAATGAATTGATAAATCTTAAAAATTGTTGACACCGTTTTTTGGCACGTGTCAATATGATCTAAGGATTGTGCCGATCGGCAAAAGGCTAGTTGTCGTTCCTTATCGGCATTGGGATATTACCGGTCAGATTGCCGATAAAGACAAGAGTGTTGCTGATGCAGACAGGGACTTGTTGCCGATTGAGGCAGGAAGACACTATTGATGAAGGCAAGGGGATGTTGCCGACAAGAAGAACATTGCCAATGAGAATTGAGGCTCATTATCGATGTGATGAAGACAACAATGTTACTGATGGAAGCAAGAAAGCGTTGCCGATGGGAGCCAAAGTCTGTTGCTGATATGAGGAATATTGCCGATGAGGACGGAAAGCTGTCGATGAATGATGATGTCAATAGAAGCAGGATGAAGTGGCTGACGTCAGTAGAGAACTGCCGATGGCAATAGAAGGAAAGTTGTGGATTGAATGAAGTCTGCCGATGGAAGGTTTCATCGTGAAGGAGATAGATATGGAAGCTGGTAATTTCATGCTAGTATTAATAGATTTATTTCGAGTCCGACTCTTGCACGAGTCGTTTGTTTCCTTTAGCGTGAGTCATTTTATTTTCTTTAAAATAGGAGTTTTTGTTTAGGAAAGGTACGAGTCATGCCGGAGTATAAATATGTATCTAGAGGTTGTGAAAAATATATCCAGCATATTAATACAAATCAATTACTTTTTTATCTACTTTACCAGTAATTTATCTTTACCGCATTAGGTTTAATTATCTACGAGTTCTTTCAATGCTTTGATGGGTTGCATCTCATCGACCTCCATCAACCTTGAAAGTTCCGTGTTTTGAGCAATCAGAGCTTTGACGTCCGGGCGCATCGTTGTCGTCTCGTTCTGCTATTGTTCTAGTTATCCTTGATCAATCTGAGCCTTGGCGTCTGGGCGTATCGCCGTCGTCTCGTTCAGCTTTGTTCTAGTTATCGTCCTTGTCGATTAACTGGTCAAATCGACTGGCACACCCTCGGAGATCGAATTCGGGTATAAGCCCGAGGTGTTCGCAGATCCTCGATGACTTTTTGCGTCAACAAAAATGAAGAGAGCTCATCATATGGGTCAAATGATCAATCAAATGTTGTTGCTAACCTTTGTAATGTAGGGAAGAAGCATGTATCCACCTCTTGTGATGATTTACTTGATATGCCATGTTCTTCAAATATAGATGTTTGTTCTACTTCTATGTCTTGTGAGACTAACCTTTTGAAGGAGAATAATGAGCTCAAAAGTGAATTGAAGAATATGAGCAACAAGTTAGAGAGGTGTTACAACTCCAAAGTCACATTTGAACACATGATGAACAATCAAAGAAGATTTGGTGACAAGAGTGGAATTGGTTTCCACAAGAGCAAGGGCAAGAAAGAGAAGAAGCAAGAACCAAAGAAGCTATCTCATTTCATGTGCTTCAAGTGTAGGAGCTCCCGGTGTGCTTAGAGTACTAGTTGCTTAGGTTTGTGTGACCTTGCAACCTAGACTTGTTTAGGTGAGCTTCCTAGCTTGGCACCTTAGTTAGCCCAATTAATATATTTTGCTAGGTGCTAAAGTTATAGATAGAGGGGTGTAGTCTTGGCTAGACCGATAATCTTAATTCCGCATTTGTTTCGGTTAGCCGTTGCGTTTAATTTTTAGAAAGGACTATTCACCCCCCCCCTCTAGTCCGCCATCTCGACACTTCACCGATCTCTCGCATCTATATCTGTACTATTTTGTACTCATCTTGGAAAAGAAACATATTTCAGAGTATTATTCTGATATGTTTTCTTTGCAATAAAATAATCTACATATATAGCATAAAAAGCCCTCTAGACCTCTTGGAAGTTTTTCTTTGTTGTTGAGTCGATCTAAACTTACTTGAATGAACTAATCTAGGTTTCAAAGAACGAAAATGAGATACACATCCACATGGCTACTTAAGGTAGCTCCCTTGCATTGCTACTTATACCGTACCACTCAAATACAACCATATACGGAGTATTGTTGTATTTCCTCGCAATAGCTCAATAGCTTCAGCCACACGGCAATGGTGAAGCGTGATAGAATACCTTATCTTCTTATCCTGTGGTGATTTAACTCAACCGTTTACCCATTTGTATTGAAAGGTACACGACAGTCTTCTAGCAGGTGAGTATTAAACGGCTGGAAACTCACAGAAGTGTGACATCCAATCCATCCATGAGCACAAAAGTGGACAAAAACCAATTGACTCGAGACTGGTCGGCGTAGTGCGCCCTAACAGAGGGAGGAAGGAAATAAAGAAATGTAATTCATACAATTAAGATGGACTTCTGCTTAAATACATACACCTCGCAACTCGCATGCTCTGTTTATATATCCTCGCATGTGTTATCAGACAACTATAAAATTTTCCCAGTAGACATTTATTAGTGCATAAATAGTAGGTCCAATCTAAACTCACTATATACCAGTCCAAAATTATAGTCCAAAAACGAGGGTCATTAAAAAATACCTAATACCGTTAGAAGGTCTGAAGGTAAAGATCTTTGATTTACGGTCCATCGTCATTTCTCATTTTCAACAAAAAGTCGGTCGTATTTTGATTTTGCTTTTTCAGTAAGTTGGTAAATGGAAGGGCGGCCCTGGTGCAAGCGGTAGAACTTTACCGCCTGTGACCAAGAGGTCCAGGGTTCGAGCCCCAGCCTCTGTATATTTGTGCGGGAAAGGCTACGAGCTATTTCCCTTCCCCAGACCCCGCAGTGCGGGAGCCTACGGCACTGGGTACGCCCAGTAAGTTGGTAAATGTTAATATTAGGGTCAAGAAATCTATCGGTGCATATGGCTTGGGACCAGCCAAATTCGTGCATAATTTTCAGAGAAGTCCACTCATTAGACCAAATCCTAGCACATCAAAACTTTACTTCCCTAATTTTTCCATCACCTGTTGCCACAACTCCCTTTCTTTTCTTCCTCTCTTGCATGCCCACTGCAATCTCGCCCAATGTTGCTGCTGCCCATATATATAAGGCCCTCTCCAGTGTGTAGCTTAAGTGGTGCTAGAAAAGGAAAGAGAAAGGAAAGAGAAGATTTAGGCACTACCCCCACCACTGCAGCTACCGATGCCAGTGTTTGCAAAACTGGGAGCGACGCAAGTACAAGCAGCGGTGCCATCTCCATTAAAAAACATTATTTACCCTAGAATCCAAATGTCACTCAACGAAAAGTAAGAAACAAGCGGCAACTTTACCATTCTTTAATATATACTATCACATCGCATGGGCCCCTAGCGATGCTTCATTGCGCTCGCACACTGCTGGTTTGCAGGAGTGATGCCAAAATCTGCTCCGTACTACTACTTTTACTTTCAAGCATCAACCCAAGAGTCTAATCACATAGTTCAACGATCCCTAATCCTTATGCTCTCGCTTACCTCCTATTGCCCCTATGGTGCCCTCTTTTCACCTCCCGCAACGACCTCCACTCAACAGTCACCCTTCGCTCACCTGCCCTCTCAGTCGCCACTCCCATTCCCACCCTAGATCTGCAATTGGAGCCTTGAGAACATTATGGAGGAGACCAAATTTCCAAATGGATCCATGGAGGAGAAATAGACCCATTCAATCAAGGGTAGTGTTGTTGTCATGGCTCTAAGATCCACCAGGAGCCATGCCTCTACTGCGATCTATAAGGCTCACCTTCTTCAAGATTTGTCTGCATTTGTTCCTCTCCACCAGAGGTACCTCCTACTAGGTCTACTGGCCTAGGCTGATGTGCACAAGCTAGTGGCAATAAGTGTCCTCTTTACCGATCCAGTGAAGAGGCATGAATGAGATCATAATGAAAGCCTGTGCATCCCATCTTGTCGATGTTTGATGACCAACAACATGTCACCCGAGATGATGAGATGGGCTTCACATATGCAAAACTTGACGGTGAATGCAAAGACAATGATTTATCTAGTTTAGGCTGCTTATAGCGTAATACCTTACATCTAGTTCAACGTGTGACCTTACATCAAGCTTGCTAGAGCCAATGCTGGGGACTCACAGCTTGTATTCTGTCCATGCAAAGATTGAAAGAATACAAGAAAATGAGGCGACGTGGAGCATATACGATTCACTTAATCACCAGGGGCCGGGTTCATGAGAGACTACACGATTTGGACTTTGCATGGGGAGGTTGGTCAAAATGTTGCACGTTGCGCTCATCAAGCCAATGAGACTTATACAACTACTTTGACAACAACAAAAATGTAAGATCATCAATATACTCATTTATACAACTATGACCACATTAGCAAATGACAAGGCATTGGCTGCGTTTAGTTCATATTAAATTATTCTACTCCAAGGCAATGCCTATGGTAGTGTTTTAATCACCCATTATGAGAGGTCCACAACATTTTCCTTTGAAGCCTCGTGATTATCTACACTATCTTTTTCGCAAAATAGAGGTTTTGAAAATTTGGAAATGGCCTACATCTTTATGATGATTACCATTCTTCATCATTTATTGACTTAGTTGAAAAACACTCTACTATGCTTTTGTCAGATAGAGTATTGTAGCAGTAGTACCGAGATAATAGTTACCAAGTTTATTCTCAGCTTAATCATGTATTAACTTATGCTGGAAAACATGATGAACTTCTTATGAAGTGCCTTGTTGGTTTGATGCCTTTCCCTAAGGTTCACAATCTACATAATAATGTTCAACAAAAGTTTAATGGATATTTCCCAAAGAACAAATCTAGTAAACGCAAACACAACAAAAGGCAAATACCTAACTCACAAAATAGAAAAAAGAACAATGTGAAACCTAAAAAATACACCAAATGTCATAGATGTGGTGATTACTCACATTTTGCCCAACATTATCAAGCTCCTAAGCACCTTGTTGCTTTGTACCAAAAGTTCCTAAAATATGCAAAATTAGTAGGACAAACAAGATACACAATGCACTTCAATCTTGCTTCTCAGGCTATTCTGGAAGTAGGTTGTTTCAGCCAGGCTCAAAAAGGAATTAGAGAACAACACTGTTCTTCATGTGCAAGATAACCTACCATGGATGAATGGCATGGTTATTGACTTTGATTCCAATGACATGTTTGGAGATGGTGTAATCTCGATCTATAGTTGATATGGCACCTGATACATGTTGTAATAATAAAATTGTACAAAGTGATTGTTGTATTGAGTGGTATGACCCCAACGTCCTTGAGAGTTGTACACACTTACCAGTGTTGTTGTTAAGTTGTGCACACTCATAGGCATTGTAATATTGTACTCATGTCCTTGATGTTCAATATATTGTGTATGTATAATTATATATGTTACATGAGGGTTTGATTAAATTCTTTCTTTTACATATATAAGTGTCTTTTGATGTCAATCAGAAGTTATGTCTTGTGGATAGTTGTACCAAAAAATCTGTATTTATGGAGATGAAATATTTTCGCACTCTTAAGAGGAGAGAAGGAAATATTATGACCATCATCGAACGTGATGCATAAAAATAGTTGGTTTAGGTCGACCCACTATCACTCTCCCTATGAGTACACAAATAACGATGGAGTATGCCTTGTTGTATCCTACTTTGACTTGTACCCTATTAAATTATAGAGACATCAATAAGAATGTTTTCCATGTGAAAACACATGAGGTCAGTAAATAGGAATTTCTTCTCTTTATTGAGCTTACTAGATATGGCAAACAAGTTTGTGAAAAAAATTCCTTCACTAGGTCCAGATTATACTATACAGACATTAAGGCCATATAGCTTATTGGTTATAAAATAATTTTCCAACATGTCTATGCATTCTAAACTTTGCATTATCGATTTGGGGACCCTTGAATAGGGACAATGAGGAAAATTATTAGCAATTTGACTGGTCATGCTATGGAAAACGTAAAATTCCCACTAAGGATTTTCTTGAACTGTTCATGTAGTTGGAAAATTGATTTTGAGATCGTCACATCTTACAATCATAGTTGAACCACTCAAATTCTTTGAAAGGATTCTAGGCGATATTTTGGTCTAATTCAACCACTATCTGGCCCATTCATGTACTTCATAGTTTTGGTAGGCACATCCCCACTATATGATCTCACGTGTGCCTTTTGTCCACACACAACCATGCCTTACCTAAAATAATGTCATAACTTATTAGGTTGGCACATTATCCTGGATATTGGATTTAATCTATCCAAATAGATAATGTTATTGAATTCATAGCATAGCATAGCATGTGCTTTCAATGATTATTACATGACATTGGAAATTTTGGTTCAACGCAATATTCCATATTCCCATACTCAGAATGGTTTGGCTATATCGATGATTAAGAGAATCAAAGACCTTGTCAGACCTTTGTTGATGAATTGCAAATTGCCTACTTCGTGTTGGGGTTATGAAGTTTTGCATGCTCCTAAGTTGATTCAACTACAACCAAATGCATATAGTTATACCTCCCTATTGTAGCTATTATGTGAAAATCCTCCAAATATTTTCCATTTGTGTAACATGTTAAAAGATTTGGGTGTTGTTGGGAAGGATGGGAAGCTCAATGAGGTGCAATGCAAGACATCGTAGTTTGCCTAAAGGAATTGTTGCCACCAGATCTCCTCATGCCACCGATGAGTTTAAAAGGTCATGCCTTTTGGGACTTTGTGGCGGAGGCCTCTTTGTCTCTTCGTCAGGGGTCATGAACGACGACGCAAGTGCGACTTTGGTGTTCTGACGACGCTGTTGTCCGTGTGATGGGTGTCACTTGGTTGGCTATTGCAGATGAGTTTGTGAAGGATTGGATCTATGATGTTCAGCAATGTTTGTTTTAGCTGTTTCGAACGCTTCAGTTGTGATGTTATATTTTTTCTTGTCCTGTTGTTTTGTTGTACTACCCAGTCTAGGTTTCTTCTTTTTAATATAATCAACAGCTCTCCTGCTTGATTCGTTTCAAAATAAAATCACAGGATTTGGTTGCGACAATGTGTCAACAACCGACACTAGCACCGAAGAAGTCCTTTTACCTAGGCACATGAGTCACAATTTAGTCTTTTAATTAATTTTCATCTCATTGTCTCATTTTTGTCAAAATCTGCCATTATAAAAAAAATCTAAACTTTATATTATCTTTAATTAATTCATCCTACTATAAAATAGTTTGATTTAGCATAAAATTAAAAATATTATTTTAAGGAACTACAGCTAGATAGCGAACTAGCTGTAACATTAGTGATGTCTAAACACATTTCAAATATATCAATCGAGTTTTAAAAACTCCACTATTTTTCTTTTTTTTTCTAAACAATGATTTTGCACGTCTTTCGACTATATGGACTGTTTGCCAGAGCTCCACTAGCCCTACGTCCACCCAGATCTACTAAATTCATCTCGATCCAACGTGGAGTAGCTTAACCATGAATTCAGATCCGTTAAAATCTTTGGTACAACTCAATCTTTGTCTCTATCTCACTTCCACCTAGGTCCCCCGCATCAGCTCTTTCCTCTCCTTCCTATGTTTCAGAGTAGAGCACATCGGATCTAACTGTGTTCGGGAATACTATGGCACGACCGATTTGCCGAGTGCAGTAGCCATGATGGTGGCCGAGCGTGGTGCCCATGGCCTCAGGCAACGTAGGTATGGGTGCGGAGAGCAATCGACGGGCGCGACTGTGGCCCAGCTCGCGTCAGCCATGGCACGACGGACGTCGAGCGGTCGCGGTGAGGAGGAAGAAAGGGAAAAAGAAAGAAACAAAATATTTTTTTTGTGAAACTAGTAGCGCTAGATAATTTTCTTAACTCTATAATTTTACGGATTTGGAGTACATCCATGGTGGAGCTTGTGGAGTTAGAAGTATTTGGCTAGAAAAAATGAATCAGGATTAGGTTTTGGTCAACCTCGAGTTGGGGTTCTACAGAACAGGCCCTATAAAACCATGGTGTCTTGATTCGTGTTTTTAATATACATTCAAAGAAGTCCTTAACATTTATGACATTACATAAGTATAATTAAATTAAATTAAATTACTCATATAATACACTTTCATAGTATTAGTTATTTGGAATCATAATGGTTGATATTAATATTATTATTTTATAAATTTAGTCAAACTAAAAATAAACTTATACTAGATCTTGAGGCTCTTTGGAACACAAAGTTTTTTATGATCATAACCTAGTGGTTATGTTACAAAAGCCTCGGTAGTAACTAGGATTTAACGATGGTTGTGCTTTTTAGTTATAGGTTACCGTTCCTACAAATCTCCAAGATGTACTGGTACATTCAATGATAGTAGGTGTAGGATTTACGTGCATATATTTATAGGGGTAAGTGTGTGTGCATTATGAGTGTTTGTGTTGTGTAATTGTAATTTTTTTTTGCATAAATCAATTGAATTTCATGTTAGAAATATGAAGGCTGTGTTTAGTTCGCAAAATTTTTGCGAAAAGAGCACCGTAGAGTTTTCGGCTTTATTTGGTAAATATTGTCCAAATATAACGTAACTAGATTCAAAAGATTCGTCTCGGGATTTACAGATAAACATGTAATTAGTTTTATTTTTTACTTATATTTAACACTCTATGTATGCGTTTAAAGATTTGATGTGATGGAATGTGATGGAGAATCTTGTAAAGTTGGGGAAGTAAACACGGTCGAAGTTAAAAATCCCACGCCGTGAAAGATCTAGAAAAAAAATATCGGAGGGATGATTGGGTATGAAGTTTTAGAATTTGTCTTGTCACTGATGTACGACGGGCATCAAATCAATCAGCATCGGCGCCAATCAGCCAGTCACGTGCAGCCGGGCGCGCCCAAATTTGGCGCAAATCCTCGGAAGTCTCGCCCAGAGCGGGCAGAAAATTTCGAACCTTCCCCAGCGTCCGGCCGCGCCCGCGCCCGCGAGGCAGCTGGCGCCGCACCAAAAACAGAAAACTTTGCAGCCTCTCTCTGTCTCTCTCTAGCCCGCGGGAACCCAAACCTTCGTCTGAATCCAAATCTGGAAAGCACACGCCCTCCGCTTCCAATCCATGGCTTCCTTCCCTCCCTCGCAAAACTCTTCTCTCCAAGCTCAAAAATTCAAAGCCATGGCGGCATGTCCTCCGCCACCACCAACCCTTGACCCATTACAAATACTACCAGCGAGCACCACCTCCTGCTCCACCTTCCTCTTCGCTTCCACCTTCCACCATCACCTACAGCCAAGCTCCGTCCTCATCCCAGATGGCGGTTCTCAGTCTCGGTTGCGGCAGCGACAAGGAGAACGCGCCGCCGCCATCTGCCGCGCATGGCATCGCCGTCAAGCGCCAGACGATGAAGAGACCGGGCGGGGGAAGCAAGGCGCCGCGTCGCCGGCCGCCCCTCCGCGACATCACCCGGCTCTTCGTCACCGCCCCGTGCTCGCCTCCGTCGACGGCCGTCCTGCTGGCGCTCTCTGACGCCGCGCTGCCGGAGGCCGTGGCCGTGCGCCCGCGCGCTGGCGCTTCGGACGGGGTCAACGTGAAGCAGGGAAGCCACGCGCTCAGGATGGGGTTCAGATAGCTGCCGGGGCCGGGAGATAGCAAAATGGCGCACCATTCTTTGATTGATTTTTTTTCTCATATATATCCTGCTGGATGCGCAGCGGATCCAATTCCTCGTTGGTTGACTTGAAGCATGGATTGTTGGCATACATGAATAGGGAAATAGGATTAGAGAAGGCGAGGTGAATTCATGAAGCTGAAATGGATTCTATTGAGCTTGGTTCATTGGTTCTTGACTGCTCTGTGCTTCATTTCTGCTCCTGCGACGGCGAGCTGTTTGATTGATGCATGGAGCGAGCTGCTGCGCTGCTTTCGATCCAATCAGTGTGAAACTGTTCCTTGAACGCGCTTCTGAAATACTAGTAACTGAACCCCTCTCTGAATCTGAAGTCTGAACAGTTACCTGTTCGGGTTTTCAGGATAATCGATTTCTGGATCTTTGTCAGCAGCAAGCAGATACTAGTGTCTACTGTCTATTATCATTGACGGGTGAAATTGCTTTGGTAAAGTAGGATACAAGATCACGCCACCTGAACCATTTAACAGAGAATTCTAGCTATAAGCAGCTAATTTAATAGGGATGCCTCCTGATCTGCAAATGCAAATTTCCGTCAAAAATCTGCAAATACAAATGCAACACCGGGGAACAAACATGCGAGCTGGTCACATCTCAATTACTAACAAACACTGCAAACAATTGTTCTTACCTTTATTTGAATTTTTGCCCTTTTCACATCTAAATCACAGCAGCCTCCGTCTCATGGAGCGTCATATAGAATTTTTATATAATGCAAAGGAAAGAGAGTTGAGAGACAACTACCTCTTAAGCTAAAATTTAAGATTATGGACAACTATTATATCTATAAGCTATTATTGTCATGCAACTCATAACTTTATTTTTATTCTATTCTATGCATAAGTTAAAGAATTGTGGGTTTATATAAGACAACTTAAAAGACAACCATTATATATGTTGTGTATTACTAAATCGTCTTAAAATTATATGGTACTATATGAGACCGTCCATGTGACAATATCAATATATATGCACTTAATGGTTTAGTTCTCACTTCTCTAGTTTATTTACAAAATCTTGCCAAATGTTAATTAACTCAAAAACAGCTTCATAAGAAGAGTTGTCGTATTGAGAAGGAGACGTTGTTTGTACTATAAAGGTGAAGCCACTTAAAAAATATGGCGTCTCCAACTTTAACTTACTAGGTAAAGGTAGCACAAAGAAGCTCCGCCAAATATGACATATACTACCTACGGTGGTTGACAAGCTAGACTCGTCGGTTAGCAATTAATTTTTACCATATGATGGTGGAGTTATCCTAGGAAATGCGAAATTCGTCGTTTTTTAGTTAATAAGTCGGTTGATGTTGTTTTGTTGTGAGAAAAAAAACATTAAATTATGACTGATAAGTTGGGCTGATATGTTCAAGTGATCAGGAATTCAAGATGAATTATCAATGCAAACTGCACATGAAATTCTGTAAACAGCCTACAGTCTGAGTTTCTTTGATTGATTTCTTTCTCATTTTGTTAAACAATTTTTCAATCATTTTTATTTATGGTGCTTGTTGCACTCTTTTATAGTCAGATTTAGATAGAGGCCCCTGTTAGAGCGTCAAAACTTCGTTGTTTACAAACAAAAATTTGGAAACAACTACAAATATAACAAGAAATAGTTTATTGGTCGAGGCTACAAAAAATTATTCACACAAGTCGTGTACAAACCAAGGCCATATAGGGCCTCAGTCTTTAGAAATGAGTCCTAATTGTTTCCGGGACAGGATCTCCGCTTATGGGCTGTTTAGCTATGGACCATGTTTTTCGGTCCTTGTACAAATCCAGAGGTGGATAGGCTTAGCCGGGCCTGCCCAGATGTGTATGGGAATACGACATTCTTGCAGAACTAGAGGGTCCAAAATCCACACGGAACCAGAAGCCTTGCGGCGAAAAAAAAGAAGAGACTTGCTGCCACGCGCCAAGGCTCCAATTTCCCGTGTTATACTCTCTGCATACCTATATTACTTACGTTCTAGGGATTATGCCCATTTTCAAAAAACCTGATGTTCTATTCCTTAACCTTGCAATGTTAACGCGGTTATCCCCCTAGCTTATCCGCCCATCACACCATATGTTCCACTCCCGGCCGCATTCATCATGCGCATGCGCTTCTCGTTCCTTCCTCGCATTCGTGGCAGGAGATATACGAACAGACTCGGTGCTAGAAGGTTGAAAAACAAAACGCACCAAAACCAGCAGCAAGCGCCTCCACAAAATTCGAAAAGCAGGCAGCGCAACAGCAAAAAAACAAAAAAAAAACAGCCGCCTATTGAAATGACCACAATTCGAATACTATTATTTAGATATTTAGATAGACATTGAATTAGCTTTTGGGATCTTAGCAAGTAGCTCAATACCATTTTTCTATTTGGATGCAAAAGAATATAATTGAAATGTTGAGCCAGCTAAGACCCTCTTAGAGCATCTTCTAGAGACTTAGTAAAAATACTAGCTAGTGAATTAGTTACTCTTTATAAAATAGATAATATTAGATTACTCTAACAGACTCTCTAAAATAAAGAGTCTAGATGGCTAGTGACTAGTGAGGTAGGCTATCCAAAGATAGAGAACAAATGAGGTGGAATAGAAGGCTACTGAATTTAAAGAATTATTTTACTGATTCGATTGGAGACGTTTTTTTTTTCTTTAATAATATCCAAATTTACATTTAAAAAATAATTTGACTAATTTCTTGGAGAAGCTCTTTGTGTTCCAATCACATAAAGCCAGCTAGCTCGTTTGTTGTCCCAATCACACAAGCCAACTATTATATAATACTCCTCCGTCCTATAATATCTGTCTCGATTTGTAAAAAATACGTGCACCATTTGTATCTTCAAATAAATTTGTTAAAAAAATAAATTTAAATATCTTTTCAATAATACTTATTATTATCATAAATATTAATAGCTTTTAATATATAT
>CM039121.1:35856870-35890772 GCA_022036555.1 Microstegium vimineum | reverse complement strand
AAAGAAAAATCACATATAGAACAAGAAACAATATATGTTGCCACTAAAATATGAGAGGTTGAAGATACTAACCTTTCAATGAGTCGTTGGAGGCGTAGAAATGATCAAAGAAAGCAATGGCCGAAGAGGAGATGAAGAACAATGAAGAATCACCAAGAACAAGCAAGAACAGAGAGGAAGAAATGAGCTCTCGGGATCGGGCAGGGGAGGAAGAGAGTTCAAATAGGAGGACCTTTAGTCCCGGTCCATAGAACTAGCCGTGACTAAAGGTCCAGAAATAGCCTCGGTTTGTGCCTTAAACCGGGCTAAAGGTTTAATCCCGGTTGGTGATACCAACCGCGGCTAAAGGTGGACCTTTAGTCCCAGTTGGTAACACCAAGGGACTGTTACCAACCAGGACTAAAGGTACAGTTAGTCCCGAGCGCAATTTTCACCGGGGCTAAAGTCGATTTTGGAAATCAGTCAAAGGTGTGTTCTGCAGTAATGGGCTAATCTCTTGGAGATGCTCTACAAGGAGTATTCCAAGAAGATCGATCAGCGTTGTGTTAGTGGTCGTGATGTATAGATCAATCAGGTGTTGTGCGGTGCAAACGGGCGGGGCATCAGCCAGGAGGAGGTCATCAGGATTAGTGTGGTGACGGTGGAGGCAGTAGCGATGCGCCGCGGAAGTCTCTAGGAAGAGAGGTGGTGTGGAGACGACAAGAACCCTCGTGCCGGATCTGAAGGGGATCAAAGAAAAGTCGTGTTAATTAAGGTTCTATTTGGTTGGTGTCCGAAGCTTAATTACCGCTGAGGTAACTTCACCTCGCTGAGGTCATTCAGGTTCAGGAAGAAGACGTCATGGGATGGTGGCTGCGGAGTCGGAAGCTCCTGGACAAGCAACTGAGGAAGGGTTTTGACTCTTTTGTGTTCCTCGCTGCGGAGTCGGAAGCTCCTGGACAAGCAACTGAGGAGCGGAACTCGCGTACCTTCCAGCGTGATTGTGCTGCCGCTACGGCTCTGACGGCGTCGATCTAGGATGAGGCTGAAGAGTGGTGCGCGGCTGGTTTCAGAAGCTTGCAGATGGTGCTGCTGCTGGTTTAGGGAGGGCTCTCCATGTTTAGTCGCTTCTTCTTTTTGGTTTTTCTGGACTTCGGAAGTTCTGTAACCTTGTTCTCCTTCGTGGGTGCTGGCTTGCTGCAGCCCTGGTAATCCTCATTACCACATATGTGGCTGATTTTGTAACTTTTAAACTCTATTCCTCTGCTTAATGAGATCCGTGCAGCGCACGTTCGAGAAAAAAAAGCTTAATTACACGCCCAAGCTGCGGTTTGCTCAGGCTCACGTTTGGTTGCTTACTGAACTCTCCGGCAAAGTGTGGCAGGATTGGTCTCCCTTCAGCTCCACAGTTCTGGTACGGTGGCTGCAGCTCCCCAAAAATGTATATATGGCACACAATTTGAGCTCCACAGTTCGCCACAGCTTAGGCAAGCCGTACGTAGTTTAGGTGTGACTACTTGTGGACATCATAAGCTAAACGGAAGAACTACGGTCGAGGACGACGATGGAGAGGCGGTATAGGGAGCGCTACAGTAGGGCGATGTGTGGTGGCGGAATAATAATAAAAAAAAATCAAATTGTATATAAGGTACGTGCAACCGAAGTTACTACCACTGCTAGTTGTCCTGCAGCAGGACACACGACCGTAGTAGTAGTAATTGGTTTGTGCTAGAGACTTTCAGTTATTCCGAGAGTCAGTGTTCATGCATGGGAGTGTGGGGGAGATGGCAGAATTTGTAGCATGCAATGATGATGATGATGTTGCCTGTGTGGTGGTTGTGTCAGGACACAGGAACTTCTCGTACCGATCAAACCTTCACTTCCAAGGCTTGGAAGTCAGAGAAGTTTGCCCAGGCCACGCAGGGGTAAAAGTACACACATCTTTCCACATGCTCTCCGAGCCTGTCCCATACCCCCTCTATCTTTATTTACAATATCCGCCTTTTTGACTGATAGTTTCAGATTTTCATGGATCGGTTCATGCTGTTTTTAGTTGTTCTATTATAAAAAAAAAATACTATATTACAGTTAATAAATCGAACTGATAAGCCAAATTAATTGGACGATCGTATTAGTTTTGTCCTAAATTAAAATTTATATTTTTAAGCATCGATTTTTAGAAAATATATATAGGCTCATATATATTTTCATGACATAATTAAGATTTATATTTTTAGATTTAATATAAGAAATAGTTCATCTGTTCTAAATTATAAGACAATTTATCTCTTCCATATACATTTACTATGTATAGCGTATATCTAATAAGCGTGTAACAGAAGTCATGAATTTAGAAAAGTCGAAATATATTATATACAATTTAGAATGAAGAAGTATTTTAGTAATATACAGGTCGGTGTTATGACCCGGGGGTCAAGACCACCAACTAGTAAATTTGTATATTGCGTGCTTCCTCACCCAGATGTGATGCAAGAAGGACACAAGATTTATCCTGCTTCGGGCAAAGGAGGCCCTACGTCCAACGGGGGAGGATGACTTGTATTATCTCGCACCCAAAGTGCTCGTACAGGGGGTACAAGCTGGTTTACACGGAGTTGCTCAGAGTGAGCTGAAGCCTAAGGCTAACAGGGCAATCCTAGGCGGTCGGTTGGTTGCTCGAGGGTCGACCGAACAACGGGGTGTGTGGAGTGTGAGGATCAGAGCTGGAGTTGCCCGAAAAATGGGGTCTGAAAAAGGTCCTTCCCTTTCTTCTACCTCCGCGTCCCCTTTTATAGACCAAGGGGAGGCCTGAGGGTATAGGGTCCTCAACTGTTGTAGCACGGGCGGCGTGTCCGCGGCATAGTGTTGGCGAAGGGACGCCGATCACTGTGGCGGCATGGCCTTCCCGCTCTTCCGGCGCTCCGGGGCGTGGTGACAGTAGACTGGACGTCGCGGCACGTCGCAGCATAGCAGGGTCGTCCTTCCGCAGGCGGGCGCGAATCCCACAGCTGAAGCGGGACGGGGCGGACGGGACGGGGCCCATACCGGAGTTGTTGGAGGTAGGGGTCGAGCCCCCCGGTCGAGGGGAGGGGTCGAGACCCGCGTGGCCTTGTCGTATTCCCGAAGGCGTCGTCGAGGGCCGTCCTGTTCACGTCTCGAGGGTGCTTCTGGAGCCCGTACTCGCGACGTGGTTACAGCGGCAGCACAGTTGACGGGAGTCAGGGATATGGCGGTGAGTTGATGGATTTGACTGCGGTCGTGGCTCCCATGGTGTTAGGCGGATTCCCTTTAACCCATACCGGGAGCAGTTGGGTTGATCGAGCTTTCTGGGGATCGTTCGTTCGACCTCTTTCCGTCAGTTGGAGTAGAGGCGGAGTCGGAGAGATCGAGGTAGGGGCCGAGGGGTTGTTCGTTCGACCCCTGGTCCGTCATTTGGTGTCGAGGTAGAGGCGGAGGAGTCATTCGTTCGACCCCCGATCCGTCATTCGGCGTCGAGGTGGAGGCGAAGGGGTCGTTCGTTCGACCCTCGGTCCGTTATTCGGTATCGAGGTAGGGGCGGAGGGGTCGTTCGTTCGACCCCCGGTCCGTCATCTTTCCAGAAGCGGGCCGGCCCACGATTGGTCGATATCGCCGGCGCGGGGGGCTTTCGTGTGATGGGCCCTTCCTTGCTGGCTTGAGTGATTGGTCGGTTCCTGTCTTAAAAATGATTGCTATGTTTAGCGTTGAATTATCGAAGGGTTTAGGGTACCCCTTACCTTTGTACCCGACAGTAGCCCCCGAGCCCCTGTGCGGATAAGGAGAATCCGCATAGGGGCTTTTGACATTGACCTGCAGAGTTAGTGAGAGGTTCGGTTCTCCGTGGGGTGCGCTCACGGGGTGCGCGTGAGCGCACCCCGCGGGGGTAGCCCCCGAGGCCCCAGAGGAGTGATTAAGAACTCCTCTGGGGGCTATGATGTGTTTTATCAAGGGATTTAAGGTTACCTAGAGACGTGGCGCCCTACCGAGGGGTCGATTTCATTTCCCAGGCTATGGGCGTTCCTTTCCCTGAAAAGAGAGGTGCTCGGGGGCAGCTGTTGAACCCTACCGAGGGCCAGCCTTCGCTCCCTCGAGCGTTACTGGAGTCACAGTGCCCCCACCGAGAGGTCGACTATGTCTACCAGGTCACGAGTGTTTTCGACCCTCTTTCGTCGAGGGGTGCCGTGCGTAGTCGGGCCCTCGAGCCCTTGCGTGGCTAGACCTTCACTACCTCATAGCGTCCTTCCCACGGATCCTTGTGTTCGGATTGTGGGGTGAAGAGCATCGTGCTATCCCCGTTAGGACGAGCCTCGAAGTCCTCTGTGAGCTGGTGTCGGGCATGTGTCCATTAGAAATGGTGCCCAATACGGGTAAAAATCCAAGTGAGAACTTGTGCCCCATTCGATAGGGGTCGATTAGCAGCCTGGAGGCGTTCTCATTAAGCAAGACCGTATGGCTTACCAAGGTGCCAATTCCGTTCGATGAGAGTTGGTGGCTCGATGCCTCCCAGCGCAGGGATCCTTAGGTATTCCTTGGGGACCTCGAGAGTTCGTTCTCGAGCTAGGGGCACGCGCCTGGCCCCCTCGGGGTCATCCCTGACTCGCATACTCGAGGGCGGCTGTCGAACCCCGTTCGTGGGGCCAGCCTCCGCTCCCTCAAGGTTTTAGGGGTGGACCGGAGTCTGTAACCATGGGTCCTTCCTGACCTCAGGTACTCGAGGGCAGCTGTCGAACCCTATGTAAGGGCCAGCCTTCGCTCCCTCAAGATTTGACGGATGGTTCGTCATCCGACGCTAGCCTCCGAAGGTGGAGTCCTTCCCTGTGGCATGTGGAGGGGGAAAAGCGGGGAGTTGTATTGAACTTGGGGACATACCTGTGCCTTTATTGGATCTGCCCGTTGGGCTCGAGTCCTCGAGGGAGGCTGTCGAACCCTGTGAAAGGGCCAGCCTTTATCCTCTCGAGACTTGGGAGTGGACTAGAGTTGATAACTCGAGGTCCCCTCAGACCTCGGGCACTCGAGGGGGTTGTCGAGCCCGTTCGTGGGTCGGCCTTTGTCCCATCGAGATTTTGGGGGTGGACCGTAGTCCATAAACCGAGGTCATTTCAGTCCTCGGGTACTCGAGGGTGGCTGTCGAGCCCCCTTTCGAGGGCCAGCCTTCGCTGCCTCGAGATTCCTTACCTCCGAAGATAATGCTTCCCGCCGTGCGCTTTTTTAGGAGATGTCCGTTCGGTCGCTACAGTGGCAGACGCAGGGCGGAGTGTGGTGTGGAGCCCGATGATGGGACAGAACGCCTTATCCTGGAGGAATACGAGGATGCGGTATACAGGCGCATTAAATGCAGAGATTCACTTGCCTGTTTGCTGGATTCGCCCGTTGGCCTTCCGGCTATAAATACCGGAGGTGAGGAGTTGGCTGCTTTTTTCTCGCACTTGCCTTCCCTGCCTCCTTGCCATCGCCTTCCCAACCTCCTTCTCCCTGCCGTTGCCTTAGACGCCCTTTGAGCCAGACCTCTGCTCACGCGAGAGAAAAGAGAGGAGAGATTGGGAACGTACCTTCCGCCCCTACGTCCGAGTGCGTCAGCCTCCTTGCCCCCATGGCCAAGTACAGCCTGCTCGGACCCGATGCCTGGCTCCCGTCTTCAGTGACCGTCGCGTGCCTGGGCGACCTGGTGGAGAGCGGCCTCCTCCGGCCTGTCACCTCCGTCGACCGGCCGGAGTGGGTGGTACCCGCCGCCGGAGCACGCCGAGCCCAATCCGCCGGAGGGCTACGTGGTGAGCTTCGAGGTCTTCCACCGGGCGGGGCTAGGCGCCCCTCCCAGCCGTCTTCTGCGCGGGATTCTCCACCACTACGGTGTGGAGCTTCAGCACCTCACCCCCAACGGCATCTGTCACGCGGCGGTCTTCGCCGCCGTGTGCGAGGGGTACCTCGGGATCGAGCCGCACTGGGAGTTGTGGCTACATCTGTTCGAGGCGAGCATATTCCACGCGTCGGTCGGCCGCGGAACCCGTAAGACTGTCAGGGCCAGGTGCTGCAGCATCGCCCTCAAGCGGACGGACAGCTAGATCCCGGCGAAGCTCTCATCGAGCCACTCCGGATGGCACTCCAGGTGGTTCTATATGAGGAACGACAACGACTTGCTCCCCGCCTAGACCGGGAGGACAATCGACTCGAAGCCCGACCACTGGAGGTACGGCGTCGAGAAGAAGAAACAGCCGCGCCTCACCCATCTGCTGGACACGATAGAGTGTCTGAAGAAGGCGGGACTCACGCGGCGATTGTCGCTTCGGCTTTCCATCTGCGGCGGGTCGTGCCGCTGATGGCTCGACCCCTACGCCTCGACGAGATGTGCCCGGGGGTCGATCTCACGGGGTGCCGCCTCATGGGGGACGAGCTACCCCCCGAGAGGGTGGCCCGCCGCGTACGTGCCTCCTTCGCGAGCGGGTTCGAGGTCACGAGCGTCGCCAGCGTCCCCATGAGGCCAGACCAGGGGTACGTCCAGCTGGTAATGCTCCCTTTCTCTGTCAGTGTTCTCGTGTTTGCCTTGTTCACCTTTTTTGCTTGCGTCCTAACTGCCTTGTGTTCCTCAGGGGAACGTTACCTTCCGGAAGTCGCTACCGCCAGTGAAGGAGGAGCAGGGCGACTCCCAGGTGAGGCGGCTCCAAGCTGAGAAGGACAAGGAGGCCAAGGACAAGGCCAAGAAGGACAAGGGAAAGAGGGCCCGGGAGAAGCAGGAGAGGGAGCAACGCCGAGCTCGGCAGAGGCGGGCCGGCCTTTCCGAGGAGGAGTCGCCCTCGGAAGAGGAGGATGAGGAAGAGGAGGAATGGAGCGAGGGCGAGGTCGAGCCGCAAGGAGGGCTCGAGGAAG
Organism: Microstegium vimineum; assembly: GCA_022036555.1. Lineage (NCBI taxonomy): Eukaryota > Viridiplantae > Streptophyta > Magnoliopsida > Poales > Poaceae > Microstegium > Microstegium vimineum. The sequence continues at coordinate 35,883,914 of CM039121.1, read as the reverse complement.
AACAAACGGCACCCGAACAGCAGAGGGCGGCCGTCGGAACCGGAGGAGGAGAGGGGTCGACGTCGAGGTCGGCCCCTACTGGCGAGGTCGAGCCACGGGGGGAGCACCCCGCGGTTCCTCAAGGAGAAGTGCCACGATTGACGTGCGGGCGATCCTCACGATCCCCGTCGGGGGGTCGATCGGGCACGCCCCCAGCGCCTGCCCGGTCGAGCGCACGGGTGCCGGGCCCGTCAGCGCAGGAGGAAGTCAGCAGGGAGATGACGAGAGCGTCGTCGGCCCCTGCCCAGGAGACGGCGCCGAGGGCGGCCTCGACCCCCACCGCGGACCGCGGGAGGAGTGGCTCCCGGCGCGTTCCATTCAAGCCCTCGAGCATTCCAAAGTCCGTTGGCCGGAACCCCATGGCCCAAAAGGGGTAAGTTGCTTTTCTGCCGATCGAGGGTATTTATTATATTTTTCTTTTTGTTGCTCATGACTCGTGCTTACCGTTGCGCATGGGTCTCTTTTTTAGGTTGAAACGCTCGGCAGAGGACGCGTCCCTCGCCCCGGCCAAGAGGCTGAGGACGGAAGCCGCAGTCGAGGCGACCGTCGAGGCCAGCCCCGTTGCTCCGTCCCCTTCGACGCTCACCCGGGAGGCGGCGTGGGCGGCCAGGGCCCGGGAGGCGATGGAGCGAGGGGCAGCGTAGGTTGCCTCGGCGCTGGCCCAAGCGGGAGAGGAGATGGGCCTGCCCGCCCCGCGGGCGAGGCCCGCCAAAGTGGCGGGTGAAGCCGCGACCGCCCACCTGTCGGAGGGAGGCGCACCCAGCGCCTCGGAAGGCGCGGGGCCCGCATCGGTGTCGGTCGTGCCCGAGGAGGTCGAGCCCCAAGCCGCCGTAGAGGTGGAGGTGGTGGACGTGGCCTGCGCCGACGAGGAGGAGACCCCGGCTCGCCCGGTGCCGGGGCGGTGGCCCGAGAGCCTCGCTTCGTCGGAGGCACGCCAGCAGCACGAGCGCGGGGATGCTGCTGGTGCCGCACCGGAGGTGACGCCGCCGGTGGAGAAGCCCATCGCCGAGGAGGTGGCCGAGATGGTGGCCGAGCTGGTGGGCCCGGGGGAGATGGCGACGGCGGGGACCCCTTCGTCGGAACCGGAGTTGGCTCAGCCTCGCCTCGACGTCGGACCGTCGATGTCTCGAGGTAATACGTCCTCCGACTTGGTCGACCCGTAGTGGATCTTGTGGTATTAGGTACTGATCGTTTGGTGTCTTTCACCGTGCAGGGTTGTTCTCCCGGCCGGGACTTCCCTTGCCCGGGGGTGGTGGCTCGGCGGGACCGTCGACGTCCTCGCAGGGTGGCCCCGAGGCCGGGAGAGCCCAGTTCGAGGGGGCTTCTCCCTTCTTTTCTTGGGGAAAGAAGGTGGAACGCCAAGGGGGTAGCGCTGAAGTGCGCCGAGGCATCATGCGGGAGGTCCAGGAGAGGATCGACCGCCGCAGCGCGTTCTGGGGACAGGAGGTCCTCGAGCTGGCCGACCCTCGAGACCCCGGGCAAACCCTCCTCAAGCTCGACGACCAGGCCAAGCTCGGGACGTGGGAGCACCTGGAGGAGTTCTGGGCGTGGATCGAGCACTCGGTGCGCCTGGCCGCGGAAGTTGCTGCCGTGGACTTGTGTCGTGGGATGGAGGTGAGTTTCGTTCTTACTTTGACTTTGCTCGGATTGCCTGACTGTCCTTTTTTGATGATCTTCATTTTCATCCTTGTCAGTCGCTAAGGGCAAGGTCATACGACAAGTCCCAGTTCATCCTCCGGACGCAGGAGCAGCTCCCCGCCCTCCGTACTTCGCTGGAGAAGGCGGAGGCTGAGGCCGCCCAGGCAAGAGCCGAGGCGGCAACCGTGTGAGAGGAGGCCGAGTCCAAGGTCGCCCACGCGAGGGCTGGAGTGCTGGCCGTGCAGGAGGCAGCCCGGGCCGCCCAGGAGACGGCGCAGTCGAGGATCGACGACGCCCTCCAGTCGGTCATCAAGGTCGGGCAGGAGCGGGATGCTGCCCAGGAGGCCCAACGCAAGGCGGAGGAGGAGGCCGCCCGGCTGAGGGAGGAGCTGGCCCGGGCAGCGGAGAGCATCCGGGGGCTCCGGGGGGACATCGACGTCGTCTCTCGCGAGCGCAACACGCTGGTCACTGCGGAGGAGAAGGCTCGGACCCGGGTGGCCTCACTGGGGGTGGTGGCGGCCAACCAGAAGAGAGCCCTCGATGACGGTGGCAAGCTCATCGAGGGCCTCCAGGCTAGAGTCGGCGACCAGGCCGCCGAGCTCGTCGACGTCCGCCGCCAACTCGAGGAGACCGAGCAGGGCTACGTCACCCTGGAGGCGCATGCCCAAGGTAAGTTTCTTGAGGGTGTTGCTAAGTTTGCTTGGTCTCGATCCTTTTCCTGCTTTTTTGGTTTTGACCGAGCTATGTGCTTGTTTTGCCAGAGCTTGCAGCGGACAAGGCCCGAGCCCACGAGGACCTGACCAGTCTTCAGGGCCTCCTCGGGGCGGAGGCGGGTCTTAACGAGAGGCTCGAGGGCGCCATCTCTTCCTTCTACGATGACCTCATGGTCGAGCCAGAGCCGACGGTCGAGGGCGATGCTCGGGGAGACTCCCTGTTGCGCCGCTTCTACTCCATGACACAGGAGGTGACGGAACATGTCCGTGTTGCCCTGCATGTGGGCGTGAAGCAGGCGCTCGCGATCGTCCGCTCGGGCTACAATTACGACCTCAGCGTCGTCGCCAACAGGTTCGTCACCGACCCGAGGCTGACCGACGAAGAGAACGATGCGAGGTGCCACGAGCTTGCGGAGGTGCCCGGAGGCAAGCTGGCGAAGCTCTACGAGCCTGAAGTGCTCCCTTCGGCGGACGGAGATGGCGCCGAGTAGCCCTAGGCCTGCAAGCCAAATCTTCCGATATGGCCAACGTGTGATGCCCAGCTTCCCGCATTGCTTCTTGAGGACGGTGACCCCCACGTTGAGCTCCCGTGCCGCCTGCTTGATCTGCATGGAGAAGAGCCGCGAGACCTGCTCGAAAGTGAGTTGATCGAGCTTGCGGAGGTGCCCGGAGGCGAGCTGGCGAAGCTCTTCGAGCCTGAAGTGCTCCCCTTGGCGGACGGAGATGGCGCTGAGTAGCCCTAGGCCTGCGAGCCAAATCTGGACAGGAAGGTCCATGTAACAGTTAGGCTTTTGTAATGATACAATGTCGAGCCCCCGAGGGCTTCTTATACTAATGCATTTTGTTCGAGATGCGTCTTGTTGTTTTTATTTCTCGAGCGCTCTCTGCTTTTCTTTGCCTGAGTCGTCGCTTGTGGACTAAGTGTTCGACGCACGCTCGTATCCCTGGAAGGGGGGAGCGAGCGGGGATACCGTAGCCCTGGGGCATAGGAGAGTCCCTGGCTCGACGGCCCGCGACCCTTAGGGAGTTCGAGGCGTCTTTACTTAGTCATGAAGCGTACTTGGGGCGAAGATCGAGAGGGAAGGCCAAGTTTTGAAAAAAAATGTTTGGGTTTTTAGGGGACTTGGGAGGGGGGTCCCTCCTGTCAGCCCCCGAGGGAGGCTTGACTTTGCCGGGGCAGAGTCGAGGCTACCTTAGAGTTACGAACGAATGTAAAATGTGTTTCGAGAACATTTATTCATTCATAATGCGATAAGTGTACATAATGCGGGAAATGTACAAGGCGTCGAGGCCTTAGGGATAGAAACGTCGTAGTTGTTCGATGTTCCATGCGTTGGTGAGGATTTCGCCCTTCTCGTTCTTCAGTTTGTAAGTGTCGGGCTTCAACACCTCTGCCACTATGAAGGGTCCCTCCCAAGGTGGCGTCAGCTTGTGACGTCCCTTGTTGCTTTGTCGACAGCGCAGAACGAGGTCGCCGACGTCGAGGTCCCTTCTGCGTACGTTTTTGTCGTGGTAGCGCCGCAGCGTCTGCTGGTACTTTGCCGACTTGAAGAGGGCCACGTCTCGGGCTTCCTCGAGTTGGTCGAGGGAATCCTCTCGGGCTGCTGTGTTGGCTTTCTCGCTGTAGGCTTCAGTCGAGGGGACCCGTATTCGAGGTCGGTGGGGAGGACGGCCTCGGACCCATATACCAAGAAGAACGGGGAGAACCCCGTGGCTCGACTTGGTGTCGTTCGGAGACTCCATAGGACAGCGGGCAGCTCGTCGACCCATCTCTTGCCAAGCCTGTTCAGCCGATCGAAGATCCTTGGCTTGAGGCCCTGCAAAACCATACCGTTGGCGCGCTCGACCTGGCCGTTAGTTCGAGGGTGAGCAACTGCAGACCAATTCACCCTGATGTGGTGGTGGTCACAGAAGTCCAGGAACTTTTGGCTAGTGAACTGCGTGCCATTGTCGGTGATGATGACGTTGGGGACCCCAAAGCGGTGGATGATGTCGGTGAAAAATAGCACGGCCTGTCGAGACTGGATGTTGGCGATGGGTTGAGCCTCGATCCACTTCGAGAACTTGTCTATAGCCATGAGGAGGTGGGTGTGGCCACCCCTGGTTCTCTTCAGGGGGCCGACCATGTCGAGCCCCCATACTGCGAACGGCCAGGTTATGGGTATCATCTGAAGAGCTTGGGCGGGTAGGTGGGTCTGTCTGGCGTAGAATTGGCATCCCTTGCAAGATCGGACGAGTCTGGTGGTGTCGGTGATGGCTGTCGGCCAGTAGAAGCCTTGCCGGAAGGCGCTTCCTACCAGCGTTCTTGGCGCCGCATGGTGGCCGCAAGCCCCGAGTGTAGATCCTTCAGCAATGCCCTCCCCTCCTCGAGGGTGAGGCAGCATTGAAGGATCCCGGAAGGGCTACGTCGATACAGCTCGCGGCCGTCCCCATACAAGACGTAGGTTTTGGCGCGTCGGGCTATACGGCGGGCCTCCGTGCGGTCCACTGGGAGCTCGCCCCGTGTCAGATACTCGAGGTAGGGTGCGCGCCAATCCATCGGGGGGGTTGGCGCCGCGGCCGTCTCGTCGATCTCCATGACTTCTCCCCCGTTCGAGGGGGGATCAGTCGAGGGGGTGGATCGACCCCTTGCTCGAGGGCGGGAGCCCCCGAGCCTAGGTCGACGGATGGCTCGTGAAGGTCCCTCGAGAAGATGTCGGGAGGAACCGTACCTCGAGTAGACGCGATTTTGGCCAGCTCATCGGCAGCTTCGTTGTACCGGCGGGCGGTGTGGTTGAGCTCGAGGCCATAGAATTTGTCCTCGAGTTTTCGGACCTCCTTGCAGTAGGCTTCCATCTTGGGGTCGTGGCAGCTCGAATCTTTCATCACTTGGTCGATCACCAACTGCGAGTCCCCTGCACGTCGAGGCGTCGAACCCCGAGCTCGACGGCGATGCACAGGCCGTTGACGAGGGCCTCGTACTCAGCTACGTTGTTGGAGGCGGGGAAGTGGAGACGGATGACGTAGCACATGTGAACCCCGGAGGATAATATGAATAGCAGTCCGGCGCCTGCCCTCGTCTTCATCAACGATCCGTCGAAGTACATGGTCCAGAGCTCGGTCTGAACTTGTGCTGGGGGTAGTTGGGTGTCGGTCCATTCTGCAATGAAATCTGCCAATACCTGAGACTTGATGGCCTTCCGAGGGGCGTAGGAGAGGGTTTCCCCCATGAGCTCGACTGACCACTTGGCGATTCTTCCAGACGCCTCTCGGTTCTGGATTATCTCTCCGAGGGGGAAAGATGGGACCACAGTAACCGGGTGGCCCAGGAAATAGTGCTGGAGCTTGCGCCGAGTGAGGACGATCGCGTACAATAGCTTCTGGATGTGGAGGTATCTCGCCTTGGTCTCCGAGAGTACCTCGCTTACGAATTAGACAGGCCTCTGAACCGGCAGGGCGTGTCCTTCTTCCGCCCTCTCGACCACTACGACAGCGCTGACTACCTGGGTAGTTGCTGCGACATAGAGCAAGAGGGGCTCGGCCGGACTCGGGGGTACCAAGATAGGCGACGAGGTGAGCAAGGCTTTGAGCTTCGAGAGCGATTCCTCGGCCTCGGCGGTCCATGCGAAGTGTTCCGTTTTCTTCAGGAGGCGGTAAAGGGGTAGGGCCTTCTCTCCGAGCCTCGAGATGAACCGGTTGAGGGCGGCGAGGCACCCCGTAACCCTTTGTACGCCTTTGAGGTCGTTGATCGGGCCCATCCTTGTGATTGCGGTTACCTTCTCGGGATTGGCCTCGTCCCGTGTTGGGAAACTATGTACCCTAGGAGCATGCCTCGAGGAACTCCGAAGACACACTTTTCAGGGTTTAGTTTTATGTGATTCGCCCGGAGGCACCCAAACGCGATCTCGAGATCTCCGACCAGGTTTCCGACTGTTTTGGACTTGACCACGATGTCATCGATGTAGGCCTCGACGGTTGGCCCTATGTGTTTCCCAAAGACGTGGAGCATGCATCGCTGATAGGTGGCCCCGGCGTTTCGCAAACCAAAGGGCATGGTGAGGTAGCAAAACATGCCAAAAGGGGTGATGAAGGAAGTCGCGAGCTGATCGGATTCCTTCATCTTTATTTGGTGGTAGCCAGAATACGCATCAAGGAAGCAGAGAGTTTCACATCCCGCAGTGGAATCTACTATTTGATCGATACGTGGTAGTGGGAAAGGAACCTTGGGACATGCTTTATTTAAACTAGTGTAGTCTACACACATCCTATCCTTCCCATTTTTTTTCTTAACAAGTACGGGATTTGCTAACCACTCGGGATGATGTACCTCCTTGATGAATCCAGCCTTCAAAAGCTTATCGACCTCCTCCCCGATGATCCTGCGCTTCTCCTCGTCGAAACGGCGCAGCCGTTGCTTCACCGGTTTGGACCCGGCTCGGATGTCCAAGGAGTGCTCGGCGACCTCCCTCGGAATGCCCGGCATATCCGAGGGCTCCATGCAAACACGTCGGCATTCGCACGGAGAAAGTCGACGAGCACGGCTTCCTATTTAGGCTCGAGGGTGGCGCTGATCATTAGCACCTTCCCATCCGCATGGCCGGGGTCGAGCGGGACGGTCTTGGTGTCTTCCGCCGGCTTGAAGTTGCCGGCGTGTCGCTTGGGGTTGGGGATCTCCCTGGACAAGTCGTCGAGGGCCGCGAGGATGGCCGACTCTTTGACAGCTTCGGCGCTTTCCACGCACTCGACGTCGCAGTCGTATGCGTGCTCGTAGGAGGTGCCGACGGTGATGACCCCCGTGGGCCCTGGCATCTTCAACTTGAGGTAGGCGTAGTTCGGGATGGCCATGAACATGGCGTACCCCGGTCAACCGATGATGGCGTGGTAGATGCCACGAAACGCAACCACCTCGAAGGTGAGCTCTTCCTTTCGGAAGTTCAAGGGGGCGCCGAAACAAACGGGTAGTTTGACGCGGCCGATCGGGAGTGCCTTCTTCCCTGGAACGATCCCGTGGAATCCCCCCGCGCTGGGCAGGAGCATGGTCCTCGGGATCCCCAAGAGGTCGAGGGTCTCGGCGTAGATGATGTTGAGGCTGCTTCCCCCATCCATAAGTACCTTTGTGAGGTGGGTGTTGAGTATGATCGGGTCGACGACGAGTGGGTAGACCCCTGCGTTGGGGACGTGCTCGGGTGGTCATCCTGGTCGAAGGTGATTGGCGTGTGTGACCAGTCGAGATATCGAGGAGACTAGGCTCGAACTGAGAAGACCTCTCGACGCTCTCTCTTGCGCTGGCGCGTGCTGAGTCGAGTCGAGGGTCCCCCGTAGATCATGTAGTAGTCATGAATTTCGGGGAAGCCCCCTTTCTTGGCATCGCCCTTGACGTGGAGGTCGTAGGGTGGATCTTCCTTGTCGTCGTCTCTCTTGAAGCCGGGAGGGATGAAGTGCTTTCTAAGCATGCGACAGTCCTTAAGACGGTGGTTGGCCGGTCCCATATGATAGGGACAGAGCTCCTTCAGCATCTTGTCGAAGACGCCCCCGTCGGGAGGGGGCCCTCGAGGCTTCTTCTTGTCTACTTCGGCGACAAGGTCGTCGGGCTCGACGTTGCGTCGGCCCGGCTGGTTCTTCTTTTTCTTCTTCTTGCCACCGTTGCCGTTGTTGTTCCTTTTGGGCCTGTTGTTCTTCTTGGGTCCGTTGTCAGAGCCCCCGGGCTCGTCCGCCTTGCCCTTCCCCTTGTCTGGAGGTATCTGGAAGAACGTGCCAACGACTTCCTCGCCAGCTGCGTAGTTGGCAATGATGTCCATGAGCTCGTTGGCGGTCTTGGGGGTGTTTCGTCCCAGCTCCCGCACCAACTCCTTGCAGGTCGTTTTGGCGATGAACGTCGTGATGACCTCGTGGCCGGAGATGTGGGTTAGTGCGGTACGCTGCCTCGAGAACTGACGGATGAAGGCGCGGAGGGTCTCCCCTGGCTTCTGCTTGCAGCTGCGGAGATCCCAGGGGTTGCTTGGCCGCTCGTAGGTGCCTTTGAAGTTTCCCTCGAAGATCCTGACCAGGTCGGGCCAGTCTTGGGTCAAGTCCGGGGCTAGCTCCTCAAGCCATCTGCGAGCGGTGTCGGAGAGGAAGAGTGGAAGTTGCCGAATGATGACGTGGTCATTGTCGGCTCCTCCTAGCTGATACGCCAGCCTGAAATCAGTAAGCCAGAGCTCCGGCTTGGTTTCACCGTTGTACTTGACCAGGCTGGTGGGGGGCGGAAACGGACGGGCAGGGCGGTTCGCCGGATGGTTCTGCCGAAGACTCGGGGCCCTGGTGGCTCCGGAGACCGACATCGATCTTTGTCGCTGTCGTAGCGCCCACCTCGGTGAGTGTTGTAACCTCGAGCCTCAGCATCGCCGTACCGGCGTCGATTGTTCACCTGCGGTGGTCGATCGTCGATGATGCGTTCTCGAACTGGTCGCCGCTCTACTTGGCCTTGGGGCGCTCTGTCCTGGTGGACGGATACCTCTTGATTTTGTTGAGGGGGTACATCCTGACGCTCGGAGGCAGCTCCTCGACGCCTCGAGGCCGAGCTCTCCGCCTGCTGCACAGCCGCAGTTTGGAGAAGCCCCTGGATTTCGTTCCTGATGCGCCGTGCTGGGTGTGTCGATGGCGCCGGCATGTCGTGAAGCAGCATTGCGGCCACAATGACATTTTGGCTGGAGCGGTTGTAGACGCGGGGTTCGTTTGCCCCCTCCTCGATGATTTGTCGATGGACTTCCCGGGCCCGCTCGCGAGCTACTCCACCCTGTGGGCGCCCGCGATCTCGCTCGAGGGCGTGCTCGAGTTGCTGAAGTCGCAGGCGCTCCTCGAGCTTGCCGAGCAGCTCTCGGACTTGCGTGATCTGGACGTCCGGAGCTGGATCGGCTTTGCTAGGACACGGGGAGTCAGCGTCTCGTGCTGGTGTAGCGTTGCCCCCTCCTCTTTCATCTGTGGCCGCGGTGTCGTCGACGTCGTCCTGGGGGTCAACCTGGCCGTCGAGGTGGAAGCATTCCCGGGCGGATCATAATCCTCCTCGGGGGAGTCCGAATCGGGGTCATCGGGGTAGAAGTGGGGGAAAGATCCCCTGCGCTCCTCCGCCAAGCGTTGCCGCAACGTGCCCCAGGTCGGGGCTTGTCTTGGCTCCGGGTGCTCGCCCGGTGGAGGGGTGGTGACGTGGTTGATCGTCGCACGTGGCGGGGTCCCTGGAGACCCGCAACGTGTCTGTATCTGCAAACTTGAGAGGGCAGACCAGAGCCTTGCGCTGTTGCGGAGCCCGTACGGAAACGGGTCACGCGGTGGTGGCGGGGTCGAGAGCGTCGGAGAGGCCACGGGGACCCTCTGGGGTGACAATATGGCAGAGCTAGAGTCGCACTCAGATAGGTGCCCGCCCCCATCCCGCAAGCATTGGTCAAACAGGCCCCCGAGGGGAGGAACTGTGTCGCCAGCTGGGGCCGGGGAAACGGCATCCGGCGTCTCGGAGTCCGCACGGTGACAGCGCGTCGGAGTCGCTCGCGCCTCCTCCTGATCGCAGGCCAAAGGCGCAAGCGGAGGGACCGTCGCCTGATCCTGCTTGGCCCCGGAGTACCGGAGCTGTTGTTGTCCATGCCACGAACCAAAGGAAAGACTATGTAGTGGCCCTGGCCCGTGGATATGAACCCTAGACTACCGAACCAGACGACGGTGGTGAATGGAAGTGATGGGATCGTGGAATCCATCTGAGAGAGTAGTTCGGAGTTGATCGACACGCAAATCCCCCTACCTGGCGCGCCAACTATCGGTGTTATGACCCGGGGGTCAAGACCACCAACTAGTAAATTTGTATATTGCGTGCTCCTCTCCCAGATGTGATGCAAGAAGGACACAAGATTTATCCTGGTTCGGGCAAAGGAGGCCCTACGTCCAGCGGGGGAGGATGACTTGTATTATCTCGCACCCGAAGTGCTCGTACAGGGGGTACAAGCTGGTTTACACGGAGTTGCTCAGAGTGAGCTGAAGCCTAAGGCTAGCAGGGCAATCCTAGGCGGTCGGTTGGTTGCTCGAGGGGTCGACCGAACAACGGGGTGTGTGGAGTGTGAGGATCAGAGCTGGAGTTGCCCAAAAAATGGGGTCTGAAAAAGGTCCTTCCCTTTCTTCTACCTCGGCGTCCCCTTTTATAGACTAAGGGGAGGCCTGAGGGTACAGGGTCCTAAACTATTGTAGCACGGGCGGCATGTCCGCGGCATAGTATTGGCGAAGGGACGCCGATCACTGTGGCGGCATGGCCTTCCCGCTCTTCCGGCGCTCCGGGGTGTGGTGACAGTAGACTGGACGTCGCGTCACGTCGCGGCACAGCAGGGTCGTCCTTCCGCAGGCGGGCGCGAATCCCACAGCTGAAGCGGGACGGGGCGGAGGGGACGGGGCCCATACCGGAGTTGTTGGAGGTAGGGGTCGAGCCCTCCGGTCGAGGGGAGGGGTCGAGACCCGCGTGGCCTTGTCGTATTCCCGAAGGCGTCGTCGAGGGCCGTCCTGTTCACGTCTCGAGGGGTGCTTCTGGAGCCCATACTCGCGACGTGGTTACAGCGGCAGCACAGTTGACGGGAGTCAGGGATATGGCGGTGAGTTGATGGATTTGACTACGGTCGTGGGCGCCCATGTTGTTAGGCGGATTCCCTTTAACCCATATCGGGAGCAGTTGGGCTGATCGAGCTTTCTGGGGGTCGTTCGTTCGACCTCTTTCCGTCAGTTGGAGTAGAGGCAGAGTCGGAGAGATCGAGGTAGGGGCCGAGGGGTCGTTCGTTCGACCCCTGGTCCGTCATTCGGTGTCGAGGTAGAGGCGGAGGGGTCGTTCGTTCGACCCCCGGTCCGTCATTCGGCGTCGAGGTGGAGGCGGAGGGGTCGTTCGTTCGACCCCTGGTCCGTTATTCGGTGTCGAGGTAGGGGCGGAGGGGTCGTTCGTTCGACCCCCGGTCCGTCATCTTTCCAGAAGCGGGCCGGCCCACGATTGGTCGATATCGCCGACGCGGGGGGCTTTCGTGTGATGGGCCCTTCCTTGCTGGCTTGAGTGATTGGTCGGTTCCTGTCTTAAAAATGGTTGCTATGTTTAGCGTTGAATTATCGAAGGGTTTAGGGTACCCCTTACCTTTGTACCCGACAATACAATTCATATGTCGTGAACTATAAAGATTTTTTTTCTTCTAAAATGAATGGTCAAAGATAGTAATATTTGAGGGATTTAGAAGTTATAGAACAAACCTATTGTGGTATTGTGATATATAAAAAATAATAGAGGGAGTATATCATTTTATCATTCCTCGGTTCGTTTCCGGTTTCCTCTCTTGCATTTCTTCTTAACTATATATGTCCTAAACAGAAAACAAAGGACTGATTGAGCTACTACTGAATATATATATACAGGGAAAAAAAGAGACGATTTTGATAAGGTACAAAAGCCGGCTTCAAGTCAACAGCAACAAGAGTTATCACGACACAAGAAATAGCGAACGGAAATGGCACAAATCGAGCTGCATATTCTGAAACAATATTAAGATAACTTACTAATTAACATGCGAAAATCATAATATGCAATTCCGACGGAAATTCTCCACGATACAAATTCAAGTAAAGATCGAAGAAGAAAGCTAAATCACTTAACCATCTAAGCTGCGTGCGGGCGGATCAATTATTAGAACGGCGCCGGACGGCCACCGGCGGCGCCCGGGCTCCATCCGTAGGCTGCTTCTGGCGGCAGCTGCACGTTGCCGAGCAGGTTCGGCGGCAGTCCCTGGAAGAGGCTTGGATCCACAGCGCCGGCGAGCTGCGCCGCTTGCTGCGCACCCGCGAGAATTCCTGCACTGTCGGCCTGTGCCTGTGCCGCGAGCATGTCATCCTCCTCCAGCGGCAACCTCTCGTACACCGCGTTGGCGAAAGATGCCGCCATTATCACCACCGGGCCAGCTGCTGTGAGCGCGCCGACGACGCTGCCGCCTACCACCTGCCCCTGCCCACCGGCAAGGTAGACGGTGAGCCCCGTGGCTTCGGGCGGCGCGGGCGGCGGGAGGAACGAGCCGGAGAGGGAGAGGATCTCGAAGCGGCCGTGGAGGGCGACGACCGCGCCCTGGGAGGCCGGCTGCCGCAGGGTGACGTTGGTCACGGTGCCGGCGCCGCTGAGGACGCAGACCCCGCGCTGCCTGCGGCGCGCGAACGCCGTGATGCTCTCGGAGATGTCGCAGCCGCCGGCCACCTCCATGACGTGGGTCCGGAGCGTGTTGGCGCTGTCCCTGGTGATGATGATGGGCGGCTTCGGCCTGTTCTTGGACCCCGCCGGCCGGCCCCTCGGGCGGCGCGGGGTGCCCTCTCCACCAGATGGGGGAACCAGCGCCAGCTCGTCACCTCCGCCGCCGCTGCCGTTGCTGTTTCCACTGTTCTCGTCATGATTCTCGTGGTCGCCCTTGGTGCCGAACACCCCTGGCGCGCCGCTGCCGTGGTCGTCCTCGGTCTTGAGCTGCAGCTGGTGATGCTGCTGGTGATGCTGCTGCTGCTGGTGCTGCTGGAGATGGTGATGGAAGTCGCGGGTGTTGAATGGCGGAGGAAGATGGTGACCGTGTATGGATGCTGCGACCGGATCCATCCTCACCTCACCCTCACAAGCTTGCTAGGTTATTTCTTTCCCTCCCTGCTACTGCTAGTGCTAGCTTAGCTCTGCCTCTCTCTCTCACCCTCTTTCTTTTTCTTGTGCGGCGGGATCTTTTTTATTTCTGAGGCCTCAATCTTATCTGCTGCTAACAAATCACTCAAGTGGCGGCCAGGGACAAGAACGAAACCTACGATACGATGGAATGGAACAGTAGCAGCAAAGGGATCGAGCAGAAAAGAAGGCCTGGAAGGAGCAGATCGAACAATCAGCCAATTATCAAGGCATGAATATGAAAGCTAGGACTAGGAGAGGAGGAACTGATGTGATGAGTGCATGGCTGGGCTGCGTGCGGCTGTGCCTGTGCTGTGGTGCGCGAGAGACTGATAAGTGAGAGGGCTGGGAAAAGAGACCATGGATCGGATGGAAAGGAAGACAGCGTCCTGCCCCTTCTTTTCTGGCTCGCTCTCACCACGCTTTGCCGCTCGATTAGAAGAATGATAGGTGGGAGGGGGGAAGGAGGGGATCGGAGGAGAGGGACGCCACCACCGCTACTACCCTGTACCAGACAAAGCAACAACAAGGAGGAGGGGGGAGGGAGGAGGCCAGGCACTTCTCATGTCAACCACCAAATTCTCAGCTGATTCTAGGGCATCTAACTAAACTAGCTAGCTAGGCTATAGCTACTTCCTCCTTTTCCCCTCCTCCTACTCTAGTCTCTAGTCTCTAGGAGAGCTAGGGTCGTCGGCATATTTCTCTCCCCCTTTTCCCGGTAGATGCACGCCAACAGGCGGCAGCTAGCGCGGACCTTGATTAGCTAGCTCTCAGACAGGCTGGTTTTGGGGAATCGCGCGACCGCTAACTAATTAATCATGCATGCTCAGAAGGGCACGGAGCCGCTGCAGGCTGCTACAGTATATCATATCCCTTGATGACTGACCCTCGGTGTGGCCACCCACGCCCTCGCCCAAAAGACTCGCTCCCCATTGGTCCTCGTATCGCTGTCCCATTGGTCCGACTCTGAAAGGTAAGGCCACTTAAAATTATGCCGACCAGTTAGTTTAATTTGTTATTATATATAAATCCGGCCGGCCGTCCCCTGGGTTAGCGCGTAGCTAACCGCTGATTAATCAATAATGGGGTGCTCCTGCTGCCTCCAAAGCCACCGAGAGCTCGGCAATTTATGTGTCGTTACGCGCTATACTATTTTATGTATATATTTTGTTGATGTGTGTAGCGTTAGACGACTCTTACGGTACGAAAGCTATGGCTAGCTCCGGTCTTTACCGAGTATAGTTTGGTGTGCGTAGAATGACACGAGTAACTGGTAGTCAGGCATTGTGAGGAAGTAGGCAATTTTCATATTAAAACCAATCATGATGATCTTATAGATAATAACATGAACAATCTTAACATTCTTGTTAGATTGAACAACACGAATATCGACATAATGAACGACATAAAAAACAAGACAACAAGCAAAATAAATGAACGATACCGAAAACAAATAACTCTTTGCTGAGTCACTATAGAGGTTTGCCGAGTGTTTTCCATCGGGCACTGGGCAAAGAGCTGGCTTGCCGAGTGTAACACTCGGCAAAACAACTCTTTGTCGAGTGTCGGGCACTCGGCAAACATCCACACTCAGTAACAGTCTTCTTTGCTGAATGAACGACACTCGACAAAATAAAACACTTTGGCAAACATCTTCTTTGCCTAGTATCAAACTCTCAGCACAGCTGACACTCAGCAAAAGCTGTGAGAAGCTGATGTCATCAATCGTTTGTCGAGTGTCAGCGTTAAGACACTCGGCAAATCCGCCACTTTGCCGAGTGTCTACCCCTTGACACTCGGTAAACCTTTGTATTTTTTTCTTCTTCGCCCCAAACTTTTTCTACCATCCTCCTACAGTACTCGGAACTACATATTTAAGTGTGGCACTTTTCATGATATGTTTGCTATATTTAGTTAGTTTATTTCAATTAAGTAAATGTTTTGGTTGAAGTAAAATTTGAATTGCAAGTGATTTGAATAATGGAAAAAGTTGAATGGAAAAATGATATCCATGTTTTTTAGTCTAATTTGAGTTCTTATACGGGAAAGTAAAACAAAAACCCAACATCTTGTTCACGAAATATGATCACAAACGTGTGTCAGAATTGTTTTAAAATTATATAAAAAGCAAACGGCCTCTGAAAATTATGAAATTTGTCAAGTACTCATGATATCATACGTGGAAGCTATGATGAAAATTGAGATGATTTTGCACAAGTTGTCACGTACGTTGTTTACAAATAAAAGCATCTCCGATTAAGTTTCATATTGTTTAGAAGGATTGAGTAGGATTTGAAGTGAAAGCGACGGTGAAATTAGAATTTGAGTTTAAAACTTTTCATACAGGCAATAGACAACATAGATTGTTTCATGGGAAGTTTTGGTAATTTTTCAAATTCGTTTTATAGTTTTAAAATTTTAATTGCAATTATATTATTTTTGTATGATTTGAATTTGAGTTATAACTGCATGAAATAATGGTCAAATATTTGTGTAAGCATAAAATATGTATTGTTGAATTAATTTGATAAGGTATTTTGAAAGTGCATTGAAAAAAGACGTTAATGAAAAGAAAGAGAGGAGGAAAAATATTTTTAAAATAAACTTCTTTGTCGAGTGCCATAGGGTGGGCACTCAGCAAAGGCTAGGCTTTGCCGAGTGTCCTAGGGTTGACACTTAGCAAAATCCAGGCTTTGCCGAGTGCTAGATCGGGGGCACTCGGCAAAGTCGCAATATAGAAAGTTGACTTGGCCGTTTTCTATTTCACACATGCACACACCCCTACACCACCTCCCTACGGGCGCGCCGCGCGCCACCCGTGCGCCGTCGGCCACACCGCTCGTCGCCGACCACCAACTGTGTCCCCCACGCTACGCTCGCCTCGCCCCCCATGCCGCCATTGCCCCCTGGCCCCATGCCGGTGCCCCCCTCGGACCCACCCTTCCACCCCCACCCCCCCCCCCCCCTGCTGACCACCTAGCCACACGCCGGGAGTGAAAGGGAGGAGCAGGAGGAGAGGAGGAGCAGGAAAAGGAGAGGAAGAGGAAGGGGAGGAGGAGGAGGAGGAGGAGGAGGGGGAGGAGAAGGAGAATGAAGAGGTGTCCATCACCATTGTTGACTTGATCCCGTCGCTTTCCCACCTGTTGTCTTGTTCAACGGCGCCTTAGCTCCTTCATTGCCACTCATCATGAGGTATGCGCTACTGTCGTTGTAGTAGTATTACAAGTAGATGTGGTAGTGTTAGTGTTAGTGCTAAAAGCTAAGGTCTATTGATGATAAAATCTTCGGTTACAATAAAATTGTTGTGTCGATAAAATCATGTACTTGAGCGGGAAAATCAGTCAGGAAGGACAGTAAAATCTTCTTGTATTGCATTGCATTGCATATGCATGTGTGTGTCTTGTCGTTCTTTTACGGTTAAGTTTGAACATCCGTTGAGTTCGTCCACTTTAGGGGAGCATTCCAAGCTCAAGTCAATCTATACCCCTACTAGTGGCCTTATGATGTTCCTTGCTCTTCATTTTGACCTATTTTGAGCAAAAACTATGGTTAAATCCTATAGCAAACTATATTTGAAATGAGGGTTTGAGAGATGGTTCACAATCAAGTCCAGTCAGTATATTTGAATCTTATTTGGGTTGGCACTTGGTTGGGAGAATGGGTGCAAAAAATTCTTTGAAAAATTATGTTTAAAAACACATCAGACGCACCCATCAGACGCACTGACCTTTTCAGAGTCGCATCCGATGCCAGCGTCCGGACATCAAAACCGCAGACTGTGAGGGCATCGGATGGACCCCCAGCGTTCGATGGAAAGGCACCGGATACGTCCGATGCGTCTGTGAGCTCTCTGGACCCTTACTGTATGGGCATCGGACGCACCCGTCCAGCGTCTATTGCAAACCAACGGCACGTCTGATGCCACATAACCGGGCGGGATACATTTTACAATCCTCTTCTTCTTTCTCAGACAGTTACTAGCACATCCGTACACCACCACCCTTTGCTCCGATCTCCCCCACGTGCTCACCCCCTTCCTCACTAGTGATCTTACACCGCCGGTGATTAGCTCCGCAATCATCATATCTCACCGGAGCAAGCTCCCGGCTACGCAGGAGTGCACCCCACTTTTTACCCATGCGCGATGTGTTTCTACCGCCGGGTTCTCATGCCGTCGCTGTGCTCCTGCTCCGCCGTGCTGTCGCCCTCGTCGGAGCACTTCCTCCCAAGGAGCTCGCACTCATCGTGCTTCAACAGCACCACCCACCTTCCACTCACATCAACTCAACCAGCCAAGCTCTACTCTAACCCTAGCCTAGGGCTTGCATCACCCCCTTTCACCCCACTGCCTATCACCATACTCCAACTCCAAATCCATCATCACATAGGGCTCCGGACTATTTGGGGTTTCCAGCAGATCGAAGACTTTTCATCCTGATTTCGCATTTTGTCAAGGTAGTTGTCTAATCCCGATTCTATTTCCTACCCAAATTCATGCTTTCCGTTAGAAATTTGTCCCTCTAGTTACTCATAAATGTTATGTATACTCTCTATTCTATCGAGCAGCGGGTTAGAGGTGATTGTCCGTGTCAGTGAACTCGGGGACAAGCTCACGAGTATGGATTGAGGCCAAGCCTCACAAGGGTCAGTCCAGGACTCAGGGGGAGTCAATCTTGCAGTGGTGACTTGATCAGTGGATTTCTTATTTGATCAGCTATCAGTGGTTTTCTCAGGGATTTCTGTCAGTGGTAGTTGTTCTTTGACAGTGTTAGTTGTTCTTGTTTATTCCCGTGTCCATCAATGGCATGCATGAAGAACGTTAGAGGCTCTCCTTGTGGTGGTGAGGACCCTCCCCCTCCTCGTCGTCCTCTCACCGCCAAGTAGAAGGGCAAGAAGGTTATGTCAAAGAAGAAGAAGAGACTTGTTGATCCAGCAGCAGCAGCAGCTATTGCAGCAGCAAAGGCCGCAGAGGTTGCTGAGAGGGGTGGAGAATGTGCCGGCTTGAGGATTGGTTCTTCACCTTGCCGTGGTGCATGTCTTGCGTCTCCCACCCCATCTTAGCTAGCAGAGACAGCGGCAGCAGAGACTACTCAGACACAACCCCCAGAGACTATAGAGGCTAAGAGCACAGTAGCTACAGAGGCATAGATAGAGCAGACATAGGAGCAGCAGTCTATTGAGAGTCTGGTTTCTCGCCGTGTCACTCGCTCACGCTACCTGGTGCCACCCTGGCCGGATGGTCCGCGTCGCGGTGACCATGATACTCCCCGAACACGACTACCACCTGTGACTCGGTACATCGTTTGAGCCTTAACCGCGAAGCAGATTCAGGACATGTGATTCGTCGACTTCCACACCTAGTTTCCTCCACAGCGTGACCCCCGTGCCGAAGCAGATTTCTACACTCCATTGCACGAGGACTTCTACAGGAGGTACGTCGAGGGCGGAGTGAACATTTGAGCTTAGAGGGTTTGTTCACTCGAGTCTATAGTGGCTACCGGAGGAGAGGATATCAATTAGTACCTTACTTAACTACCAGGCTTGACAGGGTTATTTGGTCGCTAAGGGGCCCATCAGATAGAGTGGGTCAGGCAGTTCTATGCATCTCTGTGGGTTTCTCCAGACCACCAGTTCTTTCACTATGCCTTCAGAGGCCGAGACCACAGAGTTCACGCTGACCATCTCCAAGAGGTCTTTCACATAGAGGCTTCAGACACTCGGATTTACGAGCTTTGCTACGGAGAGAAGGAGGCCCATCGCCATCCTCATGAGGGAGTGGTGGCTTCTACGGACTTTGACAGGTGATGCTTTACTGAGCCATTCGGAGACGGGTCCAGTCGTACCCCGTTTGACCTTACGCCGACTACCCAGATCCTGAACAAGGTCATGAGGCGGACTCTACTTCCGCCGATTGGATTCAGAGAGGGATTGACTCGTCTTCAGTTGTGGCTCGTCACTCACTTGGTCCGTAGAGAACGGTTTGATATTTGGGATCTGATTGTGAGTGAGATGAAGTATATTATAGCAGAGGGCTTCAGAGGTCACCGCCAGCTCATGTTTGTGCACTGGATTTCTTGGCTCATTATTGCGCGTGGTGAGTCTCAGGTTGCTTTTACCACCTTATGGAGGTCAGGGACTGTCTTACCATAGTACGACATGAGGCAGCTGGTTGGGAGAGGCAGAGGATGAGGCAGAGGAAGAGGTGGACCTCATACACGATAGGCCGGCGTTGTACCGGACACTGAGGAGCAGCAGGACGCTATTGTGGGTAAGGAAATGAGGAGGTTAGCAGCTCAGCAGGCCACCGCTTAGGCAAAGTCTCAGACCCGACAGGACTCCTTTCAGTTGTAGTTTCTAGCTTACTAGAAGACGCATACTCTGTTACTTGAGCGTCTCCTTTGTTCCAGTTCAAGACCCTCTCTCTCACCACCGCTTGGGCTGCTTGGCACTTCACAACATTAGTCTACATAGGCAGACCCTTCACAGACAGTGGCACCAGCTCCAGCAGTATAGCCTAGTGGGCTTTAGAGTCAGTTGCCAGCTTCTCCATTTTTACAGACTCCCATGACTCAGGTTTCTCAGTGATTAGTGGCCCCGGGTGAGACTCCACTCCAGATAGGTTTTACACCGTCCCAGGCCGCTTCTATTACTGAGACTACACGTGACTTGATCGCAACCTATAGTGAGATGACTAGAGAGGCTGCCCCCACCAAAGATGAGATTGAGGCACATACTACAGAGGTGCTTCCCCCAACGAAAGCCACTCACCCGTATTTAGTTGCCTCGTCAGAGGTTGCACCAGACAGCTCAGCTCTAGTCGTGACTACTCCTCCTCCAGCGATCATGACAAATGCTACGGTAGTTCTACAGAGGCAGGACAGTCAGAGGCAGCTTCAGAGCCTCAGGGTTAGTTTTCAGAGCCTGCAGCAGAGCTACCACCTTCAGAGTCAGCTTTAGAGCTTCCTTCTGAGTCTATAGCTCCCGCCATCGAGTCTGTTCCCGTTGAGCCAACCCCGACTGCTTCACATATAGCTCTAGCTCTAGAGGGTTAGGACGACGATGATGACTCCAGCCCCGACTACTCACAGTTTGACCTTCATGCTTGTGACCCGTCGGCTCCAGCCTCAGACTCTTAGATTTTTGGTGCTTGGCGCCAAAGGGGGAGAGAGGGTCGAGTATTAGTCAAAGGGGGAGTTTGTGAGAGGGATTTGGTTCTTTTGATTGTTTCATTTTTGTACTCTCATGCATCATATCTATCGCTTTCATGCATTGTATATATGTGTGATGCGTGCTTGTGTGACATACTCTATGCTTTTCATTCATATATGATGATGAGATGTCATTCATGTTCATGATATGCTTATGTGACGTACTCCGATGTATACTTTGAGCATATCATGTGGTACTCATGCTTTATTTCATATCCATTGAGTACTTGTTGTTGCTTGGCTAGGATGAGCAAGTTTCATTCACTCCTATTCACTAACCCTTGCTCATTCCTATCAAGTCATTGAAATCATCACCGAACCATTCTTTATATATCTTATACTCGAGGTGTATTGTGGTCAATCACCAAAAAAGGGGGAGATTGAAAGCATTTGTGCCCCATGGTTTCGGTGATTAACGGCAATACTATGTTATTATGGCTAACATGCGTTTTGTAGAAATAATTAGAGTGTTAGGTCATAGTGACAAGTGTGAATGGGCAACTATTGGAGTTCTAATGCCCTCAAGATGTATATTGTTTTGGATTTCGAAGGATGGAGATGAAGACCATAGATTGACTAGGTCTAAGTGCCAATAAGGAGATGAAGGGCACTTAGTATAGACTAGGTCTTTGTTTTACTTTTGACCGTACTATTAAGAGGGGTTAGAATGAGTAGCTTGACTTAGGAGATCTTCATGGTATAGGTGTGGTGCACACTTGACATACATAGCCCTAAGTGAGCCCTAGTTGTCCCTAAGATAGCCTAGAACAACCTCCATATTCATGGTTAAGTGCTTTGGAGTTGAGAGAGGTGCTTAAGTGGCATCGAACGTTGCGTCGTAGGCGTCGGGCGCGTCCGATGTAGTCTGGCGCCTAGGGTTTGGTGTTAGACTCACCTTAGAGTGGCATTGGGCGCGTTAGGATGTTACAGTGTTGCTCGGACGATCGCATCGGATGTTCAGTGAAAATGTGAAATGCGTTTGACGGTGCATCTGATGGCTATGCATAGAGGTTCAAGAGAGGGTTTGCAGTCGTTGGACACATCTGGTGGCAAGGCTTCGGACGCTAGGGTGCGTCCGATGATTTTTAGAGAAGAACCCGAGAGGAACCAGAGAGCACCTCAAGGCGTCGGACGCGTCCGGTGCTATGGCGTCAGTGCGTCCAATGCTAACTTAATCTACGTAATTTTTCAGCCCTCAAGCTAGCTTTGTGAGGAGGCTATATATAGCCCATGGCTTGCTCTTCCCACCTGCCTTTGCTCATTCCATCAGCTGAGAGACACTGTGAGAGGTTGGGAGAGAGAGCAAGAGCCCTAGTGAGAGAGATTTGAGAATCCATCCAAGATTAGCCCTCACTAGTGAATCCAAGAGTTCAAGTATGCATCCATCCATCTCATGAGGCTTGAGTGAGTCAAGTGAATGTTCGAAGCTTGTTACTCTTGGTGATCAACATCACCTAGACGGTTCGGTGGCGATCGGAGGCGAGGTGACCGCCGGGAGATTGTTGGTGGCCCTCCTTCACAAGTTGTGATTGGTTGTGGGCGATTCACCGAGCCAGAGCGGAGAAGAATCAGCCCGTAGAGAGAGCACTCAGTCCTTGCGCGGATCGAGGGGGAGCGATACCCTTGAGTGGGTGCTCCAACGAGGACTAGGGGGAGTATCGACTCGATCCTCGATACCTCGGTAAAACGTTGTCGTGTCAACATCCTTGTTCTCCCTAGCTCTTTACCTTTCTGCATTTACTTTCAAGCATTTCATACTTGTTCTTGTTTCATACTTGATCATGCTTGTCTAGAATTGCTATGGCGTATTTCCATTCCATTGACTTGCTACCGCTTTCCTAGCTAGGACACACCTTTTGTAGGCACAGGGAAATTGGCAATTGCTTAGGTTTTCATATTTGCTTTAGAAATTGAAAATTAGCCCAATTCACACCCCCCTCTTGGGCATCTTGATCCTTTCACTCCACATAAGCTTTTGTTGTAGCAAGAAAAGAAAGGCATAACATCATTATTTCCTTGGTAATGATCCACAAATACCACATACAAAGAGAGACTTGAGAGTGCCACATAGATGAATCTCTAAGTTTTGTTTTGAAAATCTATAAAAACTCTAGAACAATAGTTGAGCAAAGAACTTGAGACATAGTGTTTAACTTGATATTTATATATTTCAATTGTTGAAGACTCAAGTAAGTGCTAAGAAGTCCCATGGTTAAAGGTAATATGAGTAAGTTTTTGAAAGTTAGATCAGTTTATTCTAATCTGGAGGAGAGTTTCTGTTTAAATGCAGGAATACTTTGGAAAGTCTAGATATAATGTTTTCATTGTTACATAAATCCTTATCTACTGTTCGGTTTAGCCTTGGTCAGGGATGAGCAAAGGTTAAGCTTAGGGGAGTTTATGGTAGATAAATACCTATTTCAACTATCAATTATCAATGAAAAAGGGCATAAATGCAATTACCAACATAAACTTAGGGTTAAACTGACAAAATTCCACAAGTGTTGGTGAATCTATGTTTCTGTAGGACTTTATCATACAACACAGAAAGGGGGGCCCATACATTGGGATTAAAGACGTATTAGACATGGACTCTAACTCCAGAAGGTTCTAGAGATCACCAGAAAGCAACCCACTAAAGCAGGAGGTGAACTGCCATAGGGAGGGGCCAGCCAACCTCCCATGGCCCCCCACCTATCAGCCATCTTCGAGGGATAGCCTCCCACTGCCTTGGAGTTATATCTAATCCATTGATTAAGGTCAGTTTTATCCGAGGGCTCTTATCCAACATATCTAATATTATTTGTATTCAAATCTAAACAAAAATATGAACAAACGTAATATCAGCTTGTATCCATTCCGTTTGCATCCCTACCTGCTTGTTTAGTTTGTATTTGGTTTACCACTAGAATGTTTGTTTCTGAGGATGGTTAGTTTTTAAGAATGTTTTAGGTTTACCACTATGCAATTTAATCTCATGTTCATTGATTTAAGGGTTATTTGGATTGAGGCCGTTAAAATTCTCCCTATTTTCATAAATGCCATTACAATTTGTGTGTTTGGATATAGGCCATTATAATTCCTAGACTCCCTGTACTATGCCATTTTGTACACATGACGTGTACTTGGGCCCACTGTTAGGACCGCAGGGTATAGGGACTCAAACGTACGTTAAGCGCTGCCATCCTCCATTAGTCACCACATCGGTGATGCCACTCCCTTCACGTCCCCCTTTCTCAGTGACGACCCCCTAGCTCGGTGACTGAAGGCGGCAGTGGCGGGCACGATTGAAGGCGGTGTCGGCGATGTAGAACCTAAGGATGTGGTCGGTCAAGTAAGCAGGCATTGGTGGTTGGAGATCTCAGAGGTCGTTGTACCTGCAACTAAGGCGATGGAGCCCCCATTGGTGTTCCACGACAATTGGTGGCAGAGGTGATGGAGGTCAACGATAGCAGGTTACTTTCTTTCACTCTTGATGTCATTTTGTTCAGCATAGTTTTGTAATTAGGGTTCAGATTAGGGTTCTATGTACTCCCTCCGTCCCAAAATATTTGTCTTTCTCACTTTCCGAGAAAAAACTTAGATTAATTTTATATAAAAAATTATTAATAGTTATGATACATAATTGATACCATTAGATATATCTTTTGATCTAGTTTTTTAACAAATTTATTTGAAGACACAAATGTTATACGTATTTTATATAAATCTAGTCAAAGTTGTGACACGAAAACCCAAAACGACAGTTAATTTGGGACGGAGGGAGTAGTTGCTAGTGTATATGTATGCCATTTAGCGTATTTACAATTTCATTTGCGTTAGATTTGAGATGTTTGTGTAGAGGTTAAAGTCGAAGCTTTCGCTTCCAGTGGCTCTAATGGGAGGACATCTTACACGAAGGGAACTGCTTTTAAGTGGGATATCGAGTTTGGGAGTTTAACACTTGAATTGCTACTGAGTAGTCTATGTAAGGAGTTGAATTTATCATCTGCTCAGACACCTACAGTGTGGTTCTATGACAAAAGACTACATGAGGATGTCAGGTTAGCTAATGAGATTCAGGTGCTTGATATGTTTGAAATGTACAAGGAGGAGAGGAGCTGCCAAGTTGTAGTCAAAGTGTTTCATAAGGCAACATGTTTAGATGAGGGCATTTTAAGCATTGAAGCCTCTCTGTACGAGCTGCAACAAGTCAAGATGGCCAACAAATCTAACCTTCATGTTGTATGGGCACCTCACGAACCACTGGTCCGTCATCTCTCCTGCTTGCGTCGGATTCGAATCAAAGGCGCAAAACAAAAGGGTCACTCCCCTCTGCTTCCACCGGCGCTAGAGGCACTCGAAGCTCCCCTCATCAGGTCACCTCCTCTAGCTCTCCGGCCACAACCACCTTCAATCGCCGAGAAAGGGGAATGGGGTGGGAGAAAGATGAGTGACAACATCGATGTGATGACAAACAGAAGAGGCTGACACTTAACGTGCATTCATGTCACTGTACGCCTACGATCCACAGTGGGCCCAAGTACACGGCATGTGTACAAAATAGCATGGTACAGTAAGTTCAGGAATTATAATAGCCTATCTTTAAATACACAAATTGTAACAGTGTTTTTTAAAACATAAAGAATTGTAATGGCATCAATCCAAATAACCCTTGACGTTTGATTTAACGTAATGCTAGTTGCAGATTGGAAATCGGTATATGATCTGAAACTTCAATTCAAGATATTGAAGACTAGGAAATTTTCTGTAGCATCCAATTTCTAGCCACCTAGGCCACAACTGATTTGATCAAGGGCTGGCGCAGCTTTCTCGCGCCATTCTTTCTAATTATCTAAAGTTGACTCAAAAACTATTTGACACCAATATATACAACATCAATACATACTTAACCTAAAGCTGTGCAAACGTGAACAGCAAAATGCCATCAACTATATTTAGGCCTCGCGTGATAGGGAAAATCCAAAAAAAACATGTGAATTTCTTTAAGTTGGTATTTCTAGCTCCATTAATAAATAGAGAACGGGGAAACAACCATCGCAAGACAAGTACTTGCGGTGGAGAAAACATACCCGCTACAGCACCTTACACATACTACAATCAACTACAATTAAATTGCAGAACCTAGTAAGTTCCAAAAAGAATTATCATCAGATATCACACTTGAACAACACATTCCCTGTTCCACCAATTGGCTCATTATTATGCAAATTAACTGTCCACAACTTGTTCTTTGATGCCTCTGTCATCAAACTCTTGATTTTGCTAAACATATGTCCAGATTCCAAGCAATTCATGCATACAACTCAAGAACATAGGGCAGTCCAACTGTCAGATATACTTCCATTGAAACTTCAGATTTCAAGAATCAAATAAGATACTCTCTTTGTCCCAAATTATAAGTCGCTTTGACTGTTTAGGTACGTCTATTTTGCTATGTATCTATATACCTAGATACATAACAAATTCTATGTACCAAAATAGTCAAACTGACTTATAATTTGGAACGGAGGGAGTAGAGGTAAACATCTCACACCATATATCTTCTCAGCCTCATGCACAAAAATTCAAATGCGCCAGATACATAAAAAGCCTACTTAACATAGTACACCATAGGAAAAGATCTCAAGGATTGATGATTCTCTTGGATTTTTGAATCACAGCAGATAAAGAGCTCTAACTATGCAACTATGGGCAAGAAATAAGCCTGTTTGTTTGGTTCCTTACGTCGATTTTCCTACTTCAGTGCCAGATACATTTTGAGGCAGCCACATACAAACCCAAAAAAAACATGCTCATCAGTATATGGGACAGAGACAAGAACTTATGCCAAACCAGTCTTTTGTCAAATTCTAGCCAGTAAGTCAAAATATGCTTGGAAGGATGGATGGAGGAAGGCCCGCCTTACACCAGGACACAAGCAGTCAGTAAACAACCAGATCAAAAGCATTACCTTTTTTTCTGTCTTCCATTGACAACCTAGCATTAGCAGCTACCTAGGAGCTTTCCTAAGCAAGAAGATAAACATGTACAGTCTAACTAGGAATTGTCATGCTGAATACAATTCTTGAGTTACAGTCAACTTGACGAACTCCTGAACCTGCAAAACCAGCATAAAGCATTTGTGGTTACAGTTGGAATCAACTCATGAAAATAACAGAAACAGTTCAATAGAGCAAGCAGGACTAGATTATCAGAGTCCTGGAACACAAATAACTCAAAAAAATTACTTTACCAATGGAATACTAGCAAAAAGATGTGACAATACAAACAGCAAATAGTTGTATATTTGCCATTGTTCGAACCTAATGCAGGCTTCTACTCCCTTTGTTCAGAATTAGATGGTGTATTTTCCCTGGGCAAAAAAAAAATCAACAAGGTACCTAAATTGACTAAAGTGCCCTTAGTTATTCCTAATTACCATCAGCCAAACAGGGGGGTATGCGCTAGTTGCATGTACGTATGCATGTGTTCTGCATGGAACAAATTACTTTCTAGTACGTAGTATTAAATCAATGTTGTGAGCTGGAAGTAAATAGGGGTGATTTGGTACAAAGCATTTACAATACAACCAAGGAAGAAGCACACCTAGTAAAATCAAACGGATGGAATAATACTCCTAGATAGGCCTGGACAAAAAAAAACGAGATCGAAGACCGAACCAAAACAGACGAAATCCAAACAGAACAAAAATTCAGTCCTCGATTCCTTTGGTTGTCCTGTGCTGAAAACTGAGCATTTTTTTGGCGAACAAAAACCGGACATTATCAGGTACCCGGTCTCTTTGTTTAGGTA